>JAIUZE010073326.1:0-202481 GCA_022085475.1 Heliosperma pusillum | reverse complement strand
TTTACCCTTGGGTGAAAGTCATAATATGACAAACTCATTTGGGAACAAGCCAAGCATTGCTTTTCTTTTTGAGAAAAAGTTTGTTTGTGCAAATGAGGAAAAACACTTTCAAATGATTCCTTCTTATCACCTTCAAATCACGTTCAAAATCATTTCAAGAATGGTTCAAGTAACTTTTCAAAAGCAGCAGGAAGATTTGTTTTAGAAAGTCTTTGAAAAGTTTCAGACATGTGCAACAGTCGTCCTCACTGTTACATTGAACAAGTGAGGTAACGGTTGCCAAGACTGTTGCATTTGTAAGTACCATACTCTTCTACATTTACAAAAGACGACTCTTTACAACATGATTCTTCTTGGGCATTTCAACTCTTCATCTACTCTTGCTTGGAGATTTGTCTTGCTTGGAGACTCAAGATTTCCTGAAAGCTTAGCTAAGAAGTATACATTAGTTAGGCTTGTCATCATCAATCAAACTAGCTCAACAAATTCCCCCTTTGATGATGACAAGCCTTAAGAACACATAAATCTAAAGATAAGTTCCCCCTCAAAAGTTCAGTCCAAGGCAAATGATTTCAATGATAGCACAAAGAGAAGTGACGGTAGTAAGCATATGACAAACAAAACCACGAGAGTTAGTAAGCAAGATAATTCTACTAAGTCGACAAGCAAGAGTTTAATCAAAGATATGCTTATGTAATGTGTGTTTAGCCTTTTCCCCCTCTTGACGTCATCAAAGGGGCAACGATACTCATCCCGGACACAGAACACAAATGCACAAGATAGCACAAAATCCGCACTAGATAGGTCAAAATGACATAGTCAACACAGATAAAACATGTTCATAGTTACATCACCAAAAAGATATGCTGAGAAAGGATCAAGTGTTAAGCTACACCACCAAAATAAAATAAGACTTTAGGTTATAATAAGTAGGGAGGGGTTAAAACAGGATCATTCTTCATCCGAGCCATCCTCTGAGCCGTCCTCGTCACTCGCTACACCATACTTATCCTTGATAATATTGGACAAAATGTCCACTTCACCTTTGGTAGAATCTACTAGATGTTGAAGCATGTCAAACTTTTCCTCGACCCAAGCTTTTAACCCCCGAATCTCAGCCAAAATAACTCCACACGTTTCTTCACTAGCCCCACCTTTGCTAGATGACCCTACCTCCACAACCTTATCCTTGGCAAATTTCACATCCTCCAGTTTCCCTTTTGATTCTTTTAGCATCATTTTACCCAAGTTCCCCGTGGTCATAACATCATAGAGGCCGAGAGACCCCACGGTTTTATCAGTCAGTACACCTTTAGCTTTTAGGGCTAGGGAGATCCAGAGGCCATAGGGAAGACGCAGAAGGTCTTTGAGAGGGAAGTTCCGTTTTTGAATTTTGGAGGCTAGGACGGATATACGGTGACACATAAGTCGGGGTAGGCTGAGTTGTTTGTGAGTGGCTAGGTGAAAGACAAGGTACTGTTTGGCTATTGAGAGTTTTGCACGGTCATTTGAGGGGTAGATGGTTCGACAGATGAGATTGAACAGAAGACGGTGTTGGGTGAGCAATTTTTTGGCTTCAAGAGTGGTGCAAACTGTGGTTTTGGGCATTAAAGTCTTAGCCACATCTAAGGGGGCAGCATATTGAAGAACTGGCCAGACTTTGTCAGAAGGAATTTTATCGTAACCATCATCGGTCACTCCAAGAACATCAGCAAGGAAAGCAGGAGTGATGGAAAATGACTTACCATTGACTCGGGCAGATAGTGTCAAAGTGTCAGACACTCGGACTGTTGCGTAGAACTGGAGGATTTCACTAACATAAACCTGATGTGGAGTCTCAAGCAACGTGCCCCATCCTTGAGCATCAATGACGTCGCCGAAAGTGGTAAAAGCAGGAGAAGAAGAGTACCATTCACTCGTATAGATCCGCGGGTTATGAATGACAGCCTTTTTCAGTAGAAGTTCACAGTTGGCCAAAGTGGATGGTTGTAGATCTAGTTTGAGAAGTTGGTGCTTGATGACCCGATTTTGATATTTGTTGGTAATAGGAATCAGATCATTTGAAGAAATATAGACCCATTTCGGCCGTTCTTCCTTCCCTTTGGCCCGTTTAGGAACCGGTTCATCTTCCTCGACATCGGGTTTTTCATTGTTTCCCGCGACATCGGTAACATCAACATCATCCTCAAGATTAATTTCCTCTATTATTGCCGGCATGGGCCCAGACCGGCCACGCTTCCGAGTGACCGGCTTTCGAGAAACAGCCGGTCCCTTAGCCTTTCCTTTCTTTTTGGATTTTGATTCGGGTGAAGTGTTATCGAGACCTTCTTCAACATTTTCAGGAGCATCATCAACAAGAGAGGAGGAGGTCACCGGAGGCTCGGTGGAAGAAGAGGTTGGGTTTTGGGAAGGTTCAAGCGGTGGCAGGACACAAATGGGTTCGACGGTTAAGGGTTCGCCGGTAGCCGGCGGTGGTGGAGGAGATGAGGGTTTGGTTGTGTCGGGAACGGTTGAGGCGGATGAAGGAGTTGAGGAGGAAGACATGATGAGTTTGGTTGATTTGATGTGAAGTGTGGTATTAAAAGAGGTTTTTACCATAGTGGGGGGTAGGTTTTATGAGGGTAATAATGAGGGAAGGGTGAAGGGTTGTGTCGGTTGGGGTAGGACGGGTAGATTTTAGTGGGTAGATGGGGTTTGTGGGTAGATAGGTTTAATGAGGGTAATAATGAAGGGATAGGACGGGTAGTTTTTATTTGAGTGGTTTATTTTGAGTTTGTTTATTTGAGAGGGTAAATGGCAGTAACTTGAAACATGAGATAGTCAAATGTTGAGTATGCAATTAAGGACAAAAATGTGCAGGAAAATCATGATAAATTGAAACACATGTGAATTAGAATAAGGAAGAGTATACTTACAAGACAATTCTCGTCAATCATGTAAGGGATTAGACACACACACACATTAATCACATACAATTAATCAAACCAATTTGTAACCGAAGTTTCTCAAATTGTTCTCTTGCTAGTGGTTTCGTAAAAATATCCGCTATTTGATCTTCGGTTTTGCAAAAAATAAGCTTAATATGTCCTTTCTCTACGTGATCACGAAGAAAGTGATGACGAATCTCAATATTCTTAGTCCTAGAGTGTTGAATGGGATTTTTGGAAATGTTTATGGCACTAGTATTATCACACATAATAGGAATAGAGTCATAAATCATACCAAAATCTTGAAGTTGTTGACGCACCCAAAGAAGTTGTGAGCAACAATGAGCGGCACTAACATATTCGCTTTCGGCCGTTGAAAGAGCTACCGTATTTTGTTTCTTTGAACCCCATGAAACGAGACAAGGTCCAAGGAACGTGGCAATCCCGGAGGTGCTCTTTCGGTCCACCGTACATCCCGCAAAGTCGGCATCGGAAAATCCTACAAGATCAAGGGGACAATACAACGGATACCACAAGTGGAGATGTTGGGGTCCAATCAAATATCGAAGAATTCGTTTGACGGCTTTGAAATGGGATTCTTTCGGATTTGATTGGAACCGAGCACATAAACAAACACTAAAGAGAATGTCGGGACGACTAGCGGTTAAGTAAAGAAGAGATCCAATCATACCTCTATACACCTTGTCATTTACATTTTTGCCATTTTCATCCTTGTCCAACTTGGAAGTAGATACCATAGGTGTAGAGTATGATTTAGCATCCGTCATCCCGAATTTCTTAAGCATTTCTTTAATATACTTTTGTTGATGAATTAGGATTCCTTCTTTGGTTTGTTTGATTTGAAGTCCAAGAAAGAATCCTAGTTCACCCATCATGCTCATCTCGAATTCCGATTTCATTAATTCGGAAAAGTACACACAAAGAAGCTCATTAGTAGCACCAAAAATGATGTCATCGACATACACTTGCACAATCAACAGTCCATCGGACTGTGACTTTAAGAACATGGTTTTGTCCACGGATCCTCTTCTAAACCCGTTCTCAAGTAGGAATTTTGACAATCTATCATACCAAGCACGGGGTGCTTGTTTTAAGCCGTAAAGAGCTTTGTCCAACTTGAAAACGTGATTAGGAAGATCATTGTCCAAAAACCCCGGGGGTTGCTCAACAAAGACATCCTCTTCTAAATAGCCATTTAGAAAAGCGGTTTTAACATCCATTTGGAAGAGTTTAATGCCTTTGTGAGCCGCAAAAGCAATAAGTAATCGTATGGCCTCAAGTCTAGCTACCGGTGCATAGGTTTCATCATAGTCAATACCCTCTTGTTGATTGTAACCTTGCACCACTAGTCTAGCCTTGTTCCTTACGATTTCTCCGGAATCATCAAGCTTGTTGCGAAAGACCCACCTAGTACCAATGACGGTACGATTGGGTGGCCTAGGGACCAAGTGCCATACCTCATTTCTCTTGAATTGATTGAGTTCTTCTTGCATTGCAATTACCCAGTCAGCAACAGTCAGAACGACTGTTACATTGGCAGGTTCAATTTGAGAGAGAAATGCATTGTGTGCACAGAAGTTGTTGAGAGAGGCTCTTGTTCTTATTCCAGATCTGATGTCACTTGTCAGATTTGACAAAGGATGTGAGTTTTGATGTTTCCACTTCTTTGGCACGAAGGGGACTTCTTCCTTTTCAACAGCAACAGTCTGAGTGACTGTTACTTCCTGGTCAGATGTTGTTCCTTCATCAGAGTTGGAGGACTCTGCCTGTTCAACAGTCAGAGGGACTGTTACAGTCTGAGATGGAGAAGCAGTAGCAGAGTTACTGTTGATTCCCCCTGAGTTGATGCTGTCTGTAGCAGGTAACAGTCTCTCCGTCTGTTGCTGCTCAATGATATTCGAATTGTTTAAGGCTGCTTCTTGATTAAACACAAAGTCTTCTCGCACAAGCCCAATCTCGAATTCATCATCTTCCTCATCAATTTGTACCTGCTCAAAGAGACTAGATTCATCAAAAATGACATGTACACTTTCCTCAATTAACATAGTCCTCTTGTTATAAACTTTATAGGCCTTGCTATGATTAGAATAGCCAATAAAAACCGCTTCATCACTACGTGGATCGAATTTGCCCAAATTATTTTTACCATTGTTGTGAACAAAACATTTGCTACCAAAGCATCTAAAGTATGAAATGTTGGGCTTTCTTCCACGTAGTAATTCATATGGTGTTTTATTGAGTAGACTTCTTACCATGACTCGATTGTGAATATAACAAGCGGTGTTTACCGCTTCGGCCCAAAAGTTTCGAGGAAGCTTACTACACAATAACATGGTTCTAGCCATGCCTTCAAGAGTTCTATTCATGCGTTCAACAACGCCATTTTGTTGAGGAGTTCTTGGGGCGGAGAAATTATGATCAACACCACTGTCATCACAATAAGCACCAAATGATGAGTTTTCAAATTCGGTTCCATGATCGGTTCGAATGGAAACAAGTTTTAAATCAAGTTTGTTTTGAATCTTTTTTAACCAAATTAAAAACTCATCAAATGCCTCATCTTTGGAACTCAAGAACAATGCCCAAACAAATCTACTATAATCATCAACAATGACACACACATAGCGACTCCCTCCTCTACTACGGGTTCTCATGGGTCCACATAAATCACTGTGCAAGAGTTGTAGTGGACGAGAGGTACTCACAACCTTTTTCGATTTGAAGGAACTTCTAACATGTTTGCATTTAGCACATTCATCACAAATTTTATCAAGATCAAATTTTATGTTAGGAAATCCTTCAACCAAGTCAAGTCTCTTGAGAGTATTGAGAGTCTTAGTACTTACATGTCCAAATCGTTTATGCCACAACCAAGGATCATTTTTCATTACACTCATACAAGACATAGTATGTCCGGATAAAGTGTTTAAATCGGTTAGGTAGACGTCTTTCACTCGTCTACCTTCAAGTATTACCTCATGGGTTGTGGCATCAATGATTCGACAAAGACTAGCACTAAATTCGACTAAGTTACCACGGTCACATAATTGAGAGATGCTAAGGAGATTATGCTTCAAACCTTTGACAAGCCGCACATTGTCGACACAAAGTAACGATGACTTACCAACCTTTCCAATGCCTATTACTTCACCTTTCTTGTTGTCACCAAACGTTACCGTGCCACCATCATAAGCTTCAAGTGAGAGAAATTGGCTTTTGTCTCCCGTCATGTGACGAGAACATCCGCTATCCAAGTACCAATTGCGGCCGCCTCTCACCAAGCCCTACAAGAGATTAGACTTTAAGTTTAGGAACCCAAATCATTTTGGGTCCCTTCTTGCAACCAACTTGTCTAAGGAGATCTTTCCGAATCCATATTTGCTTTACGACTTTAATGTTTCTTTCAATGTCATTATGTCTCTTTTTGCAAGCATTAAAGACATGACCAGTTTTTCCACAATAGTTGCAAATGATGTATTCAGAAAGACCAACATACTTCCTTCTTCGGAAGTCCGTTTTGCTAGGATCTGGTTTCTGAATGTAACAGTGCGACTGACTGTTCCATTTAAAACCCAGACCAGCCACTCTATCACACCTCTTGGATTGACTAGTGAGAAAATTCAAGACATTTTGACTTCCTTCCCATTTTTTAGACACGTGTTTAGCTTCATTAAGATCCTTGCCAAGTTTCTCAATTTTAGCCAAAAGCAACTTGTTCTTTTCCTTAGAAATGTCCAGATCATTTTTCATCACAACAAACTTAGATTTTAAGTCAATGATGCTGTTGATTTTTTGTTCAATGTCAATCTTAAGGTTGGAGATGCAAAAGTTCAATTGAGCGACTTTAGGGTCGGAGGAGCAATTCTTGTGATTGTCATGTTGCATCTTAACAAATTTTTCATGAAGGATTCTAATTTCCCCTTTGAAGGCATTAAGATCAACCTTGAGTCGATCATTCTCAGTGGTTAAGGTTTTGACAAGATCATGAGAGGAAGAGTTTTGCTTTTCAGTGTCAGAGGCAACAGACAGTGGGACTGTAACTTTCAGACTTTCAACTTCTTCTTCAAGGTCGACTATTTCAGTTTTAGACAGCTCAAGATCTTTGATGAGATCATCACGCTCCTTTGAAATTGTTGAAATTTGGAAGACTAAGGAGGTGTTAATCTCTTCAAGATCAGAGGGGGTAGAGCTAGAGCTAGAGGTTTTAAGGAAATCAAGTTCATTAGTCAGGTTTTTGTTTAATTTCCTTAATCTCTTAAATTCAGTCTCAACTTCAGAGGTAACAGTCACTGTGTCTGTATCATTCAATTCCTGTTTTAGAAGAACGTTTTCTTGAGCAATCTCCTCTATTTGATCTTGCATGACATCAAGTTTCTCGGTTTGATTACGACACTTGTCAAACAACTTATCAAGTAACTTACAGACCTTGTCTTTGGAATACGTTCTAACCTTAGCCTTAAGATATTTTACCTCATTGTCGGACTCGGAATCGGATTCATCCGGATGTGCCATAAGACACCTAAGAGACTCACTCCTAGCAAGTTTATGTGTTTTATTTTTGAGATTGTTTGTCAAACACATTTTAGCATCTAGTTGCTCCTCGATGGGTTCATCGTCCTCGGAGTCGGACATGCCCCAAATGGCGGACATGACCTTATGCTTGAGTTCTCTTTTGGCCGTGTCTCTTCTATCCTTAGATTTGATGTCATTCCATTTTGGGCATTCTTTAATTAAGTGACCTTTGTCACCACATTTGAAACATCCCATAGCGGAACTCGGTCGTCTCTTAGGAAATCGTTTTCTAGCATGGTTCACCTTGAAATTTTTGAATCCTTGGCTATTGACCATCCCAACAAGGTTTCTTGAGAACATGGCAAATTCATCTTCCTCTTCTCCTTCCTCATCACTTGAGGTGGATTTAAGAGCAAGTCCTTTTCCCTTTGAGGTCTCACTAGGAGCATTGTCGAGATTTAACTCGTGTGCAATTAGGGACCCCATTAGTTCATGAAAGGTTAATGTGGTTAGGTCTCTAGCCTCTTCAATAGCGGTGACTTTTGGTTGCCACTTAGCGGTAAGACTACGAAGAATTTTTCGAATGATGTCCTCGGACTCGAAAGTTCTTCCTAGACTTTTAAGCTCATTAATAATGCTAGAAAATCGAGAGGCTAAACTATTGATGGACTCATCCTTCAACATATGGAACATCTCATATTTTTTTATGAGAAGGTCTATACGTTGTTTCTTAACTTGTATGGTTCCCTCGTGTGCGAGTTCAAGGACGTCCCATATTTGTTTAGCCGTCGTACAACCGGATATACGACTCACTTCCTCCTCACCAACACATCGTTGAAGAATGGTCATGGCTTTGGAATTTTTCTCGGCCAATTTAAAATCATTTTCATTGTAATCTCTTTCGAGTTTGACCGTAGAATATCCCGTCATCATGTCCTTATCTTCAATAATGAGTGGTCCATCTTTGATGATTTTCCAACATTGGTAATCAATACTTTTGATGTAGTGTTCCATTTTGAGTTTCCACCATCCAAAATTCTCACCGGTAAAGACCGGGATCTTGGAGTGTTTTGAGGAATCCATAGGCCTAGAATCCAACTCAAAGGCGATTAGCCTCGATCAAGAGCACGAGGCTCTGATACCAATTGAAGGGTTTGGATTCCAAGTACCTAAGAGGGGGAGGGGGTGAATTAGGTACCACTTTAAAATTTCAACTTAATCTTTATTGTTTAAAGAAAGTTGATGGAGTTAAGAAGAGTAAATGGATACACTAAAAGAACAAGGTTATCAAGAGTGTATAGCTAAAGTAATAAGTTGCTGTAAAGAGAATGTCACAGTGAGTCTGACTGTTACTTTGTTCGTTTTAGCAGATGAAGTAAAGGCTACAATACGAAAGTAACAGTATTCGAGACTGTTGCACTAGACAGAAATGCGAAATACACAAGTAAAGAAGAGTGCAACGGAAATTAAACAAACAACAAAAATAACACAGGAGTTTTGAATTGGTTCAGCCATTTTGAAAGGCCTACGTCCAATCTTCTTCTTATTGATTCAATTAAGTAATCTACTCCGACTACCTAAGACCCTTACAATAAAAAGGACCAACAACCTACTCCGGTTGCGAAATGAATTCGAGACTACTCCGTCTCAAACTCGACTCTTCTTCTAAGAAAGTTACAAGATCAAATTCCCTGATTTTGTTCTTGTGGAAAGAACGAAGGCGAATTCATTAAGATCTAACTATTCTAGATAGAAGAATACAATACTTAACGCAACAGTTGTCATGTCTGTAACTTTTGAAGACTTTGAAGAAAGTTTGCAAAGATTAAAAGCTTAAGAACTTTTGAAGAAAATTTGCAAAGCAGTAAGTTTGATTTCTCTGGAAAGCCTTGAATAAATGAGAGAGGTGAGCTCTCTATTTATAGAGGAAGAGGTGATTTGAAAAGGTTAAAGGAGAGCCTTGAGAAAGTCCACTCTCAAGCATGTGGGCAAAGTGAATGTCCTTGCAAAAAGCTTTCACAAGTGACAAAATGCATCAGAGAAGTGGGCTGCTCAAAAATGCAGGAAACAGTTTACTCTTGGGTGAAAGTCATAAGATGACAAACTTACATGGGAACAAGCCAAGTGTTGCTTTTCTTTTTGAGAAAAAGTTTGTTTGTGCAAATGAGGAAAAACACTTTCAAATGATTCCTTCTTATCACCTTCAAATCACGTTCAAAATCATTTCATGAATGGTTCAAGTAATTTTTCAAAAGCAGCAGGAAGATTTTGATTTGGAAAGTCTTTGAAAAGTTTCAGACATATGCAACAGTCGTCCTCACTGTTACACTGAACAGGTGAGGTAACGGTTGCCAAGACTGTTGCATTTGTAAGTACCATACTCTTCTACCTTTACAAAAGACGACTCTTTACAACATGATTCTTCTTGGGCATTTCAACTCTTCATCTACTCTTGCTTGGAGATTTGTCTTGCTTGGAAACTCAAGATTTCCTGAAAGCTTAACTAAGAAGTATACATTAGTTAGGCTTGTCATCATCAATCAAACTAGCTCAACATTTTCCTCAGTCAGCCAAGAAAAAGAAAAAGAAAAAGAAAAAGAAAAGAAAGAAAGTGGAAGAAATGAAAAATATGATGAGAAAAAGAATTGGCTGAAGTTTTAGTTTTGTGCCTCCTACGCTTATTATATTTTGTCGAGGTGTTTTATGGGATTTGTGACGTTTATGCCTTTATATGGTAAGGCATCGAGCTTAATTTTTGATTGTTGGAAGATGGAACGAGTTCTAATGCGGTCTTGTTAGGAACTAGCTTGGCTATTTACCCTCACATTTCCATTAATTGTTTTGCCCCTTCTTACCAATTAACCTCACATATCCATATTTTTGTAAATGTTCGGCACGTGATTGTCCTTGAACGGTGGTTATGCGTGTGCACGGTGCTTGAATCATCTTTCATGTTAGTTAGCAATGCATGTTGTGTCGGTCGTAGTCTAGGTGAGTGACTATATTTTCTTCTCTCTTTCTTATACATATTTACTTACCATTTGCTTGTTGAGAGAAGAGTGACCCGTGAGAGTCCGAATTTGGTTGAGTCTTGCAAGGTCGAAAGTCTAATTTATTTCCAAGATTGTATAAATTCGTTCACTTTCGTATTAAGCTTTGTAGTGATTGATCGAGTGCATTAAACTGTTTAACATTGACTTGTTGCTAGCTCTGAGACTTACTCCATTCCCCTAGGTTTATTTTGTTCCGTTTAGTTGCATTTAGTTTGCTTGAGGACAAGCAAAGGTTTGGTTTGGGGAAGTTTGATGCGTGTATTTTATATAGACTTTTTAGTCCATTTATGCACGCATTTCTATGTTGTTTAGGTGATATTTTATCACCATATGCCCCTATTTGGCTACTTTGTACTTTCATTACCATTTTGTAGGTACAAGCTGTGTAGTAGCAGAAACCGAACAAAACAGTCCACTTTGCATGCATTTAGGAGAATGGAAGGAACGGAACATGAGCTCTTGCATGGGAAAGCGTGAAACCATCCACTATCAAGCCCAAGTCATGACTCACACTACGTACTATGCCAGAAGACCTCGATCGACTATGCATTTGGTCGATCGAGGTGAGTTGAAGCCAGAAGAACTCGATCGAGCTACATCCTTTGCTCGATCGAGTAGAAGCCGTTTACCAGTTGGTCGATTGATCAGATCAAGTGCTCGATCGACTGATTTCCATGAATAAAAGCCTCGATCGAAGGGTTATTTCCCTCGATCGAGTGGATCCTATCACGGGCTGCAAGTCCATAGCTTAATTAGGGTTAGAGTCGTGTTAGACACTATATATGACTCTTATTTACGTCATTAGAAAGGAGTCAGTTTCTATTATTCAGAACTTATCATTCATAATTAGCAGACATTAATCTTTCATTAGTTTCTGAACTTTTAATCTTTGGTTTTCATTCGGGTTTATTCGACGTGGATAGTTCTTTACGCCGGATTGCTAAGATTGTAAACTATTTCTCTCTTTTACTCTTACCTTTATCTTAATCTTAATTACTACTTACTCTACTTAATTGTTGTGTTGTTATTGTTTATGCTTATTAATTACGATTTATTTATGTCTATCGTCATATGTTCAATCGCCTTTGTTAGCATAATTAATAGCATGAGTAGCTAATTCCTTTATATGTTGGGATGAGGGAAACTGTAGTATAGGCATGTTAGGATAGATTATTTTAGTTAGTCTTGAATATGAGAATCAGTCTAGGCAATTTAATTGAGGTTTAGTCGAATGAGTATACGCAGGAGACTAGGCTAGGTAGTTAACCCCGACCTGGATCGAGAGATTGGAAGGGAAGGCTTGCTTAAAATTGATAGGTGACTCCTAAGAGGACGAGAGTTAATTAGGAAAATCCCTAGGGTGGTTTGAGACCGAGAGGAGAAAACCATTGCCCTTCTCATTGATAGATTGACTGACTTAGTTGACCCGTAGATGCCGATATTGCAGTGGACCGAATCCTAGCATATTCTTCTCTTATCTGATTTATTTCATATTAATTTCTTCCTTTATTTCTCTTTCCTTTAATCTTATTTAGTTTAGATAAAACCTTTTCAAAACCCCCCAGATTGTTACTTGCAGATTTAGATTTCAGTTAATTAGTTTCCTCCCTGTGGAGATCGACCCTACTTCCGCTATCTTCTTAGTTAGTAGACTTAGGTTTTATTTTTGGTGTATAACGACCACATCAGCAGTGATGGAGATGCAGGGTAAGGTGGTGGCGGTGGGGGGTGGTGCTGGGATACGATCGTGGCAGGCTGGTGGTGGACCGTCAGGGTGGGAGGTAGAGTAGAGAGATATTAAGGGAGGCGGTAGAGAGAGATTAATGGAGGTAGGGTTTCTGAAATTGAGAGATGTAACACCCCACGTTCGTTGAAGAGGTCCATTGATAGGCTTAAATGACTAGTGCTTAAAGGGTTTGAAAGTACTACTCATATCAACAAAGTGCACTTTCTTTTCTGGTCATCCATGCAAAAGAACTCAAAAGTTAAGCGTGCTTGACCGAGAGTAGTCTTGGGATGGGTGACCTCCTGGGAAGGTTCCCGGGATGTGCATGAGTGAGGACAAAATGCGCTGGAAAGGACCCGTGTTGATCTGTGGGCCATGTACACAGCCTGGAGAGCTATCATGAGTGACCGCTCCCGACCCAAGGTTTGGGCTGGGGTGTTTCAAGAGAGATAGAGAGAGAGAGAGAGAAAGAGTGTAGGTTTATATATGGGCTATTGTAGTGCACTCATTTTGTTCAAATCCTAGCCTTCCATCCTCTCATTTTCTTCTAATGTCATCCTTCCATTCTCTTGAGCCAATGACTTGAATGAGGACTTATGGACTCCTTGGGTGGACTCACTTGATCTTACTTCTATATATATATATATATATATATATATATATATATATATGACGAGCTTAAAAACGGTGTCGTTAAATCCGCTAATTAGCTACGATCAAATAACAATTTATAACTCCTAAACCGACATAAACTATCTTAAATAAAGGTAGTAAAATGGTAAGAATAGGGTCGAACCCAAGAGAAGGCGGTATTAACTAAATTAATCTAATCTAGACTCTTGCAAAAAAGCCAATTAACAAAACTAATTACAAACTAATTACTCTAATCACAAATTAAGACACTAATTAAGACAAAAGCTTAAATTAATTACAAACTATGATATTCACAATGAGAAAACATGTAGGATAACATATAGGGAGAAATTTGGTTAAAAAGATTACTCAAATTGAAACATGAAATTCTAGGCTAGACAATAGAACAAACACCTTCTACGCAAGAAATCAAATATGAGAAAAGTACTTAGTGCAATTATCCCAAGTAACACAACAATTAGCAAAGATGACCCTTTTATACCTCTCTTCTTATTTATCTAATACTACCTCCTAAGAAATAGTCAACATGGATTAAACCAACCAAGATTGACCCTTTACAACTTAACCAACACTTATTAAAACATAAGCACGCTCAAAGAAGTAAGCTTTAAGTATTAAACCAAAGGATTAAGCTAGAATCATGCAACTCAACACTAAACCATGTTAAAATCACACAACATATAATTTATCACTCAAAAGACTCAAACTTTAAACCAAAGTTGAAGTCTTTCAAGTTTACTTCACACATTCAAGTATAGGTTGACAAATCCTACCAAGAACAAGCATTCATTAAGCAAATAAGATGTCAAGCTAGTCAAACTAAACATTCATCTACTCAACATGAAAGATTAACACAATAAAATTAGATTAAATAAGGAAGAAGAGGATTAGAGAGTCATACAATGCTAAAGGTGTGAACATGTTCCAATTACACTAAAAAAATGGAAGATTAGCTACCCATAATTCAAAGATTACAACCCAAAATAATGAGGTTCAACCAAATTACAAGCCAAAAATGAAGAACAAAAGTTGAGAGAATTCTAAGGTGTTGTCTTGTGGATTGTTGTATTGGATGTTGTTTCTCTCTACAATTTGGCTCTTTTATACCCTTGGCTCCGGAAACCTAGGGCCTTGAGAAATGGGCCTCAAAATGACAAGACGGAGAATGAAGGAACACAAGTCTGAGACCAGGACGCTGGCAGCGCCCACAGACGCTGGCAGCGTCATAGGACGCTGGCAGCGTTCACTGGCGCTGGCAGCGTTTCATGCTGCCAGTTTTTCCCCTTGGTTGAGCGTCTTGAATTTCGTTGACCCCTTTGGACTTTAGTCTCGCCTTGACTTCTATTGACCCTTTGGAATTGCTCTTCTTGCATTGATGATTTGCTTGTAGCCCACTCCAATTATCGGGTTTGGGTCTCGGGTCTCGGGTTTGACTTTGACTTTTGTTGACTTCCGGGTTTGACTCTAAAAGTTGACTAAACAATACTAAATAACAACATAATTACAAGGACTAAGGTTAGCATAAAACGATGCTAACAACCCGTAAAAATTATACTAAACAGACCTAATAAATACTACTAAACACGACACAATTTGGTGTTGTCAATATATATATATATATATATATATATATATATCTCATATATATTCTATATATATATATATATATATATGATGAATCACTCAAGAAAATCCATTTAGTTTTATATATAGTACTTATAAGTTATCTGATAAGTGTTAATTTATATGATTTTATCCCCTCATTTTAGCTCGATTTTATATGGTTTATCCACTTTAAGAAGTGATTTTATGAGCTAATCTCTCCTTTGCAGTATTTCTCGTGCTTTAATGTCATTTGTAGGAATTGAGTCGTTTCCATGCTATAAAGATCTAGAGGTTCCGAGTCAAAGGGAACAAGTTTCAAGTCATTCCGAGCTCATATGCACAAGTTGCGACGGTTTTGCTATTCGTCGACGAAAGTCGTCTCAAACCTCATGCTCCGACCCTTAACCCTTGGGGACATGATCAAGCTCAAATTGGAGAGGAAATGATGCCCAAGAGGTGTTAGTTACGTCGCCATTCGAATCTAAAGTCAATGGAGTCAAGGTAGATCAAGTCACGTACCAAAGGAGATGAAACGAAAGTCAATTGACCAAGAGTGCAACTTCCCCGATCGGATTACCACATCCCCGATCGGGTATGTTTTCTGTTGAGTGCTTCTTGGCTCTTCTTCTACCAAGCCTTAATGGGGTGCTTTATTAGGTTGTCTAGGGTATGAATTTGGACGAAACACAGCAGCCTCTCAACCCTATAAATAGCCTATGCATCACACACAATTTGAACAACAACTACATGTACAAAAACACTTCTCTCTTTAGTTTAGTTTTTTCTTCTTTCTCTCATCTTTCTTAGTTTAGTTTAGTTTTAATTTTGTCTAGTTTAGTTTAGTTCTAAGTTTTCTTCAATTGTATGGTTCTACTTGTAATTGGAACTCAAGTTTCCGGGTTTGCGTTTCCTATTCAAGTTCTTATTCCATTTCGATCTTTGCTCATCCTTTCCGGTAATCTTTATTCTCGTGTTTACATTATAGTTTCATTTTCTTTTAGTATTTCCTTTATCATGTTTACCATTCTTAGTTTTATAATCTTAGTTGCCGTTTCATTGTTAATTATGCATAAGTAGTCGTTTTTCTAGGGTGTAGGGTAGCCATGTTAGGTTAATTAAATGATGAAAATTGGATAAAGAAATTGTGCGTTTAAAACGTTGTGTCTATGCATGTTTGGATTGTAACTATGGTTAACAATTTCTGGCCAAAATCATTGACTAAAATGGAATTCTTTTCCAAGGTAGAAATACGTGAATTGAATAGACAAAGCATGACATGGTAGATTAAGACCTAGTAAATTGCCTAAAAGCCTGCTATACCATCTGATCTATGATTGTAATGAACACATCATTCTTACGAACTCACAATGAATTATTGCATGTTCTAAATCCAATTTCATCAATATGTTAATCTACATGTGTGAACCTACTTCCCTAGATTCTTTTCTTTATTGTATTGTTATCATTTTTATTATAGCATTTAGTAATTAGTGACAAACATTTGCCAATCGTACAAGGTAGAGTTCTAACCATAACTATTCACAAGTATCTCCCGTCTCCCCGAGATCGACCCCTTACTTCCCTAATTACATTAATTTGTTGTTAGCCTAGTCTGGGTTATTTATCTTTGATTAGGGTACGCGACAACCCTGTCAAATTTTGGCGCCGTTGCCGGGGAGCACGGTTTTGTTTATTTGTGATTAGTAGAGTTTTACCTTGTCTTTTTCTTTTTTTCTCTTTTCTTTTGTCTCGAGGAACACTTGTTCCTTGAGATTTTTCTCACCTTTTCCTTGTAGTATAGTGACTCTTTTCAGGTAATAGGAATATTTTCTTTCAAAGGGATTGCTTTATTTTCTCTCAATGACTATCTATTTCCAAACTCCACAATGCGAGAATGAGCCTTTCCATGAATACCTCGACCGATTTTATAGCTATTATAGGCATATTATCTCTCTTGGGTATACCCTTGATGAGACCTATATGAGAAATGTCATACTTCATGGAATGCACATTGAGTGTCGTAGCCTGGCTATGCAATTGAGTGGTGGAAGTCTTTATCAGAAGAGAGGAGAGAAACTTTGGATTTTCTTGAACTTTATGGCATCCCAATCTCGGGAAGAAACAAACCGGCGGTTGAGAATCCAAGAGCAACTCAGTGAAATCATGACTCAAGTTCAAATGCTCAAAGGGCAAAAGGAAGAACCCACGTTTAAAAAATGTAAGCCAATCAATTTTCCTTATGCTTTTTCACCCCCCCCCATGCGAGTCTAGTTTCTCCTATGCTTTTTCAGCCCCCCCATGTGAGTCTAATTCTCCCCAACCATATGAATTAATAGATGACGATGATGATGGTCCAACCTTTTCTATTGAAAGTCACTCTAGTGTCGTTCAATTTGACAATTTTGAGACCCCCATTATTGATATTGACCATATGGTAGTCGAGACTTTAGACAAGGATGTTGTTAAGCCCATTTGTGACTCCAATGGAGAGTCGTCGATCGAGTCATCAGATTTCTTTGAAAATGCCTTCGCTAAGGATATTCCAGATTTATTTGAAAATGATATTGGGTTTTGTGAACCTAGCCTTGAAATTAAGTGGGATCAACCACGCATTTTTGATTCCCACTCCTTTGATTCACCCTACCCCCAATTAGAGTCCACTAATGATATTTTGGGAACTAATTGTTTGTTCCATGATCTTAAACATTTCACTCCATCTCTCACTGACGAGTGGAGCAGTTCAGTGGTCATCTATGAAGTTTGTCATGCGCACAATGATAAGATATATCAATTCTTACCTTCAATATTTCATGCCTATATCTTGTCAATTGCTTACATATGTTTTTGTATAGCTCATGCGCAGGTATATGATCGACTTCTAAGGGCATTGACATGCTTTTTAAGGCACAAAGAATGATTTTCATTAATAAAGAGTCTAGCAAGACATTTAAATAAAGCTTCGCGGGAGGCAACCCGTGTTTTATTATATTTTTGTTATGAAATAAATTATTTTTGTTGGACAATTTAATAATATTAATTTTTAAATAATTCATTTGGTTTTGGTTCTAATAGCTTTGACAATAAGACAATAATTTTATTTAGTATTGTAGTAGCTTGTTCATCACAGGTACTTTGGTGCTTGGGTTGTACTTTGCCCCCGTTTTCAAGCTAGCTTGGGGGAGCTGCTGCACGGTTATATGTTTTCTTTTCTTTCTTTACCATTTTGTTGAGTCGTCCCCCATTCCTTTGTTGGTTATGTTGTCCTTCTTTGTGTTTTCTGCGCTTAAACCCGTTTCGCACATTGAGGGCAATGTGTTATTCTAGCTTGGGGGAGGGATTTAGTTTGTGTGGTTGTTTATTTAGTCTAGTTGTTTATTGAATTCGAAAAATTTTAAAAATCCAAAAAAATCAAAAAAAAAAAAACATTTAATAAAAGTTGTGTGTTTTGTCCACCCAATTGTGTTATGCATAATGTCATTCCTCAATGCATTTCCCTTATTGTAGCTTTTTTAGCCAATGTTTCACACTTTTGAAAGGATTTTGCATACATGGGGATGTCTTGTACACAGTGGGTGAGGGATTGATTTTAGACTTATTAGGCTTGATCTTAACTTTGGCAAATTACATATACGGTAAGGTAGAGCCTCCAATGATCGGTACATCTATACCCGATCCCAATTAGGTGTGTGTAGTTTCTCCTTATGATTTGCGTCACATCAAAAACGCACAAGTATGGTTTTCATTCCATTTCTAGTGAGCATTACATTCATGATTTAAAAAGCATTTGAAGCCATTCACTTTGAATCCATTGCCTAAATTTAGCCCCTTTTCACATTGTTTCACATTTCATTAGCTACATGTAAAAATATTGCCTACCTTGTTAAGTTAGTAGCTATACCGTTTGTGTTTGGGTGCTCATTTGGGATATTGTTCAAGTTATGTCAAAGTGATCTTGATTGGACGGAATTACTGATTGCCGTACCGAAGAAAAAGAAAAAGAAAAAAAAACGAGAGTTCAAAGAAAAAGAATTAAAAAAAATGAAAAGAAAAAGAAATGAAAAAATGATGTTGAATATGAAAGAATGAAAAGAAAGAAAGAAGCATGTATTGAAAAGAAGAAAAAAATGGTTTATGAAAAGAAGAAGAAGTTGTGAGTGTTATTTCCATGATCCGAAATTCAAAAAGTTGGGAAATGCACTCTTGTGTTGCCATGAGTATAAGCCAATTTGCTATTTTTGGCTTAGTTTTATTTTCTTGGGAATGGTTCCGAGTTTTGATTGAGCATCCTTG
Organism: Heliosperma pusillum; assembly: GCA_022085475.1. Classification (NCBI taxonomy): domain Eukaryota; kingdom Viridiplantae; phylum Streptophyta; class Magnoliopsida; order Caryophyllales; family Caryophyllaceae; genus Heliosperma; species Heliosperma pusillum. Next base: position 183,693 of record JAIUZE010073326.1, on the reverse strand, counting down.
CATAATTGGTATGTTGCTAGCTTGACCTTAGCTCCACATTACCATAATTCATTTGTCCACTTTGTTACCCATCTCCCATAGCCTTCTTCTTGCTTTTGACTTCTTTCTATGCTTTTCATGATTGTTTTGACTTGTAGTTTTGGAATGTTTACCATATTAGATTGCGGGCGCATTCTCATGAGTCGTAGATAGGAGAGTGACACTCAAATATAAAATAATATTTCCTTGATTTATATAAAAATTTGAGTGTTGAAAGCACCGTGAGAGTCCATTGTCAAAAGATCATGCAAGAGCCGAAAAGTCTATTTGATGTTCCTTATGCTGCGCCGTTATGTAAATCTCAACCATGTTTTGCATTTTCCCTATGCCCACGTTGTTTCGGGATATGTTTCATAAGCTACTTGATGGGATTTGCATTTGGTTGGATTGATTGTTGCTCGTCGCCCTTGTCCTTGTCATGTTTGTTATTGTATGCTTGCTTGAGGACAAGCAAGGACTTAGCTTGGGGGAATTTGATAAGTGTTAATTTGTATGATTTTATCCCCTCATTTTAGCTCGATTTGATATGGTTTATCCACTTTAAGAAGTGATTTTATGAGCTAATCTCTCCTTTGCAGTATTTCTCGTGCTTTAATGTCATTTGTAGGAATTTAGTCGTTTCTACTTCAAATCCCGTCCTTTGAAGGAAATATGAGCAAGGAGAAGCTAAGAAGGACGATTAGGTGAGGTTAAGATGGCATGCTATAAAGATCTAGAGGTTCCGAGTCAAAGGGAACAAGTTTCAAGTCATTCCGAGCTTATATGCACAAGTTGCGACGGTTTTGCTATTCGTCGACGAAAGTCGTCTCAAACCTCATGCTCCCACCCTTAACCCTTGGGGACATGATCAAGCTCAAATTGGAGAGGAAATGAGGCCCAAGAGGTGTTAGTTACGTCCCCATTCGAATCTAAAGTCAATGGAGTCAAGGTAGATCAAGTCACGTACCAAAGGAGATGAAACGAAAGTCAATTGACCAAGAGTGCAACTTCCCCGATCGGATTACCACATCCCTGATCGGGTATGTTTTCTGTTGAGCGCTTCTTGGCTCTTCTTCTACCAAGCCTTAATGGGGTGCTTTATTAGGTTGTCTAGGGTATGAAATTGGACGAAACACAGCAGCCTCTCAACCCTATAAATAGCCTATGCATCACACACAATTTGAACAACAACTACATGTACAAAAACACTTCTCTCTTTAGTTTAGTTTTTTCTTCTTTCTCTCATCTTTCTTAGTTTAGTTTAGTTTTAGTTTTCTCTAGTTTAGTTTAGTTCTAAGTTTTATTCAATTGTATGGTTCTACTTGTAATTGGAACTCAAGTTTCCGGGTTTGCGTTTCCTATTCAAGTTCTTATTCCATTTTGATCTTTGCTCATCCTTTCTGGTAATCTTTATTCTCGTGTTTACATTATAGTTTCATTTTCTTTTAGTATTTCCTTGATCATGTTTACCATTCATAGTTTTATAATCTTAGTTGCCCTTTCATTGTTAATCATGCATAAGTAGTCATTTTTCTAGGGTGTAGGGTAGCCATGTTAGGTTAATTAAAAGATGAAAATTGGATAAAGAAATTGTGCCTTTAAAACGTTGTGTCTATGCATGTTTGGATTGTAACGATGGTTAACGATTTCTGGCCAAAATCATTGACTAAAATGGAATTCTTTTCCAAGGTAGAAATACGTGAATTGAATAGACAAAGCATGACATGGTAGATTAAGACCTAGTAAATTGCCTAAAAGCCTGCTAGACCATCTGATCTATGATTGTAATGAACACATCATTCTTACGAACTCACAATGAATTATTTGCATGTTCTAAATCCAATTTCATCAATACGTTAATCTACATGTGTGAACCTACTTCCCTAGATCCTTTTCTTTATTGTATTGTTATCATTTTTATTATAGCATTTAGTAATTAGTGACAAACATTGTCCAATCGTACAAGATAGAGCTCTAACCATAACTATTCACAAGTATCTCCCGTCTGCCCGAGATCGACCCCTTACTTTCCTAATTACATTAATTTGTTGTTAGCCTAGTCTGGGTTATTTATCTTTGATTAGGGTACGCGACAACCCTGTCATTATCACTGTTGGGAATAAAGTTACTGCAAGTGGAAAATAACAATAAACAAATTAGATTAGATAAACCTCATTGTGTCGTGGTATGATGGCCACTGCCTAAGAAACTTAATTGCCCTGGACACGATGCTGTCAAACAAGGAACGACGCTTCCCAGGGTATACACATCGCTCCTCCGATTGCACACCTATAAGAAGAGTAGGAACTCGTAAGTTGTTGCTCAAATATAATAAGGAACCAGATAGGTGGAAGTATATTTGTGAATATATCGGATAAATAAAATGACCAAGAAAGGCTCTTATTTATAGTGGTAAAAGAAGACAAAACTGATAAGGCATTAAATTGTAATAGAACTCTCAAAACAGACTTTTTATTAGAACAAGAAAATGGAGTCCCAAAACTGATTGCACATGACTTGAAGAGTCACGCCTCCAACATTAAAATAAGAGAATAAATATTTTGTTGGTCATAAAAACAAAACAGACCCTACAAAATGGCGCGTGCAGGCCGAGCCGGACAGACGACGATGGCGCCGCGCGCGTCAGGAGAGTTCATACTAGCCTGCATAAAAACAAGTACTAAGTAATGGGGCACTTGATATATAAACAACATAATGGTTCCTTGTTCTACCAATGTGGGACAAAGTTAAGAGACAAATATGAAAAAGACTTTATGTCCCCACTTGTCCACTTGCACATTTACTCTAGCATTTCCAACATTCCCTTAAATGCTTATGAGTAAACAACACTATCTGAGCAACATCAAATAAGGATCAATGCTTAATGTGACCACCCTCGCGAATGCGAAAATAAAACATAACAAGCATGTGATTTATATAGCGGAAAATACGGTGTTTTTAAAACTTTTTACATGCTAAGATAAAAATACGAGGAATGAAATTTAATTACAAACCAAAGTAGAATATACTACAAAGAGACGAAGTCTCTCAAAATGTTATCAAATATTCAAGTTATTAGCCAACTAGCTAAACAACGTCTAGAGGTGATTCATCCAGGTCAACGCCCGCTAGCTCACACCCGAAACCCAAAATACAACTAGCAAAATCCATCCAAGCAAGCAACCTGTTCATCCATGAAAAACATGAACGACAGTCAGTGGGGAGTAACTCCGGGTTCTCCCAGCCATATCACAAATAACATACTTAAACGGAAATACGAAAGTAGAAGCATGCATATATACATATACATGTGAAATACGAGAATGATAAATAGGCAATTCAACATATAAAGATATCGGTGCATGAAGTACAAAACCGTAACCATCATATTATAGATAGACTCGGGGAAAACACCCTTAGGCAACTATATACTCACTAGGGCTTACATCTCACCGTTAGCGGCATATACTTGATAAGATAGAGACTCGACATATAAACCACGTCAATCATCTAATTCATGCAAGAGTCCAACTCAATGTTCACGTATAATTTAACTTACAAACAACCATCAAATCATACAAATATGACAACATATTCTCTCACGGTTAATGGCACGCACTAGCATCATGTACAATAGCAAGACAAGCCAATGGAAGCCCACGGGATAAGACATTTCCCGGAACCGTATACGATAAGACGTTTCGTATACTCATGACCTAGACAAACAAGTTCACGGGATAAGACGTTTTCCGGAATCGTGTACGATAAGACGTTTTGTACACACAAGACTCTAATCCTCTCGGTAGGACGACGATAATAATACGGTCCTATTCTAAACCTGGCCAGACTCTCGAAATAAGACATTTCCCGATTCGACATGTGGTATGACGTTCCACATCCAAGACTCGAACATACAAAGGCGTCGAGTACCCCAAATTCGGCTAAACCACACGAAAGAGGCGGAAAGAGATCTATATTCAAAAGTCAAGCTAGTACGCTACATGCAATGACACCAGCTCGCAAGGATACAACATTTGACGACCGGGTCGATCAACGCATGGCGTTCGCCTCCTAACAACGTCGTCATATCCCCACTAAACAAATGCACAACGGCATCACGGTTATACTCCACCGCTCCGACATTTAAGTCTAACGGTTATAAAGTATGACCGGGGGAATGAGAGTTCATAGCACATAATCATTAGTGCTCAAATCATAACATATTTAAAACCGACTAAAAGGGGGATATATGAAAAACCGTCACAAAACATGCGATACAAGCGAATGGGATATCATATATTTTAAACATGAATATTTAAAGATATTTCGCAAATTTATACGATAAACGAACCATACAAACTATTATAAATGAATGTATAAGAAAAGAATAGAAGAGGAAATCTCAGGCACTTCAGTATACTACAAAAACAATGCAAAATACAGCGTGTCCCAGCCCGTCAAGGGGACCGGCAGCCGGCTACTCAGCTGGGACCAACATAACACCAAATTTCCCAAAAATAATCAGCCGTAGTCCCAGCCGGTCAGCTGACCGGCAGCCGGTCAGCCGGCTGGGGCCAACTTCACCCGAGATTCACTATACTTCACCGAAATCATCCATTTTTATTAACAACCATCAACAATTAAAATCAACTATCATCATCCATCATCAATACTCATTAACAATTATCGATAAACCACAACTATCATCAAGAAACACAAACTCCATAGCTATAACAATCAATTCCAACCTATTTACTAACATTAAACTATATTACGTAATTAACAAATATCACTAGATATCTAGTAAACGTCGACTAAAGCATATAAATCACGTAATGATATCGAGTAACCCTTCACCGTTACCTTTTCGCGTTTTCAATCCTCGTCGAGGTCCTCCTCTACTAAGTATTAGTCTTTGTCGAGGTCTTGAAGGTCACCACCTACAATTAGACAATAAAAGATGAATATAATTCACCTTTGAGAAAGACGGATAAATTGAAAAGCGAGAAAGACGGTAATTTTATTACCAAATAAGATAGAGGACGATGAGAGGGAAAGATTAAGACGGAAATTAGTGAATTTGAGCGAGTAATGAAGGTGTTGTAATGATCCTTAGCTTGATCAAGAATGGAGTTAGGTTTTTGGGTGGTTACTTGGTGAGGAAGAAGGAAGTTGAATGTGAGTGAGGGAGTTAGGGTTTAAAGGAGAGTATAAGGGAGTAAGTGGAAAAATATGGGAAAAAGCCCATAATCGCCTTAAGACGTAACTTACTCGGAAATTCGCGTAAAGTCCGAAAACGAACTCGGAAATTCTAAATTAGACACGGGAGATTAAATTCTAGACTAAAACTAAATTTCGCTGAAAAGTATTCGTATAATATTTTTAATAAAAAAATAGGATACATTTGCGGGTGTTACACTTAAGCGCTAATATTGTAACACCCCCAATATCCTCTTAGTTTAAAAATTCCAATTTCATATAAAATAGGATAATAGGCGTGCCACAATGTAATCAAATGTGGTAATCGAACCATGATTTAAAGCAAAAAGGATAAAAGTCCATATGAATAAAAGTCAAGGTGATAAAATCCGATTACAACATTCCAAATTTAGCGGAAGCAAATCAAAGTTATAAGTCTAAAAAACTATCAAATGTTTTTAAAGCTCAAATTTCAAATATTCCATGATAGCGCGCTCTCCCCAAGAGTTCTCGACTCTACTTTCCACAAATACCTGTCATACGATCTGCTCACACAGTTTGTGGTCATCGCAGGTCCAATCAAGGACAAAACAAAAGAAGGGTCAACAATAATGTTGAGTAAGGTAAACAATCCGAAAAGAAGAATTGGTAAGTTGTAAAATACTAATTTGAATTACATTTTCAAAACAATGTATGAGATATAAAATTTTTCAATAACAACATGTGGTATTTCATATAATCAAGAAGACATCATGAGTGTTTCCAAACTTTTCGAATCACATTCCTTCCAATACCTTTTCCATTTGAAAGAAAACATTTCTTTCCATAAGTTTCCAACATTTTCAAAACCACATTTCTTCCAATACATTTTCATTTGAAAGAAAACATTTCTTTCGATAAGTTTCCATCATCGGTATACTTGGATAGAGGCCGTATGGAGAGGGTCCCCTCGCCCTAGCCCGGATAAGACGAGGTTCCCCAAACCATGTACTAAACTGTCCAAACATCTCGAGTGTGCACACCCCTCCAAGGGCCAACCCCAAGGAGGAAGATAAGAGGACGGGGTCTCGATCAACTAACCCCCACCAAAAGCTCTGTATAAGAGGTCCCTTATTTGGGATAACCTACCCCTCTACCAAAACCGTTTCAGAACCAATATCAAAACCTTTCTAAACAATTAAATCCATTTCCTTGAAATTAAACATTTCCATAACTTGTACAAAAGATCAAACGGTTTTAGTTTTCAAAGCTCTTAAAAATCATAACTCCTTCATTTCATTTCAAACACGATTCCATTTTCAAGAGATTGGACAACATCAATCATTTTCAATATTCATTTCATCACAATAATTCCAACTAATAACAACAATCATTACAAGCATATTAAATATTACTTCCTCCGTTCCATTTGTTTCTTTACGTTTGCTTTATACACGTACATCAATGCACGTTTTCGTTTGTTATATCTTTAGTTACATATTATTAAAAAATATAAAAGTTTGATATTCATAATGCACTCGGTAAGACGTATTAAACAAGATCTCGCATGACTATCTTTTATGTTATATATTAGAAGTTGTATTAAAGATTCTCCTCACTTGTGAATAGTGCCCAAAAAGCAAACGTAAAGAATCAAATGGAACGGAGGAAGTACAACATTTGGAACAATACTCGATAGTTCAAGAATAGTGTACGGATTAGTGTTTTCCCTTACCTCACAAGGTTGCTTAAGGAGCGGTTACAACGCCTCTTTTAGAAATTCCGAGTCTACAATATGTATAAAATATCGATTACTAATGTATCCAAGTCGGTTCTTAAATTTCTTGTTTCACATTACTTGTTTCATACGGTTTCTATTATGTTAAGTTCCGTTAACTAACTCATCCCGCTCTATAGTCTATAAATATGATTTAACATAAGACCAGAATGTATATGAATGATTTATTAATTCATTTATTGTTTGGTTTAGTCAATAAGCATAAATGTAATGAGATTAAGCAAGTTATATTAAACTAACTACCCTTCACAATTTTTCAGTCGGAAACAGAAACTTTAAATTGTCATATTTCTCTCGTTACTAATCATTTTGATAAGTGGTTGTTGGGGTTGGATTCCTTGAGATGTCTTTTAACTTTAATATTCAAGGGGGTCAAAGCCAAAAAGGTCTCTAAGTTGTACTAATTTACAGTTTAACAAAATCTGTCCAAAAACGAGTCTTAATATTTTATTAGGTGGGAAATGTTTTTAACAAATCGTAACGCCAAGATTCGAAGGTTTTAAGTGCTCTATTTTCCTAGTAGTTTAACATATTAAAAGGTGGGATGTTAAAAAATGTTAGTAAGTATAATTTCAAAAGCCTTTTATGAAGATGACAAGTTTTCACTAGTAAAACTATTATACTCATTAATCTCGTTTTTTCCAGATTATATAACAAACTTGTAAAAATTATAATAAATTGAAAACATCCTATTTTAAGGCGTGGTCAGTTTTTGTAGATTCATTTATGAGTCTACTAACTTTAAGTCCTTTAAGATCAAAGTCTAAAACGGAGTTTAAGATACCCAAAATCATGGTTTGCCAGAATGTGTCAGATTTCGAGACAACAAAAGTAACAATGCAAAAATCCGTCTTAACAGAATTAAATGAGTTGATTCCAGAGCCTAAAATGCTTTATATTCTTTGAAATTTATTTTGGTAAAAGGGCTTGTCTTAACTAATGCAATAAGTTACATTTTAAGACTCAAACATTGGGACATGCAGATTCGGTTTGTCCAGAATCATGTTTTAGTGTATGATTTCTCATTTACAAACGATACATTAGAATCTGATAAAATTTTATATACTAGTTAAAGACATGTAGAAGTACGACATATAATATTTTCACACTAAAATAACGCGTTTAAGTCTAATTTGTATTCTGTTCAATATCAACCTACGGATTTTGACACTTTAATGGTTGTTACTTGCTTAGATCTATGCATGCATGAATGTAAACTTGTTTAATTATTGTTCTATGATTTAAACTAAATGAATAGGTGTTCTTAAGGTTAATAAACATAAAATGGTGGTTTAGACATTCTCACCAAGTGAAGATCTTCGTGCTAAGGCTAGATTCTTCTTGTTCTTGTTCTTGTTCTTGTTCTTGTTCTTGTTCTTGTTCTTCTTCTTCTTCTTCTTCTTCTTCTTCTTCTTCTTCTTCTTCTTCTTCTTCTTCTTCTTCTTCTTCTTCTTCTTCTTCTTTTCGGTTTCTCTCTCTAATCCCTCTCTCTTTCTATTTTTTTGTGTGTTTGAATGAATGGAAAATCTGATGGGAAGGTTGTATGTGATTAAATGGAGTTTTGAAGAAAAGGGTTGAAAAAATAAAAAGGAGGCATAGGGAAGGGGAGTGGCATGAGCATGGGGGACAAAGGGGAAACATGAGAGTCTCATGCATTGGTCCATTTTCTTGGCATGCTTAGGGTTGTCCATAGGATTTATTATGGCTGCTTTCAATCTCGCCTAAGGTGGCGTTGAGACGGGTTTTGCGCGACGGTAAATGATGCACGCGACGGTGTTTTATACAACCTCCAAATGCAATTTGATTTTACCAATTATCGACACAATGATTGTGTATGTTCTTTCTCATTTTATCATGGGTGAATTTGAATGCATTTTATTATTATTTATCCTTAATGTTTGACGATGATATTTATTATTAAATTAAGCGACTAGCGGTAATTGTATTGTTACCAAATTTTCCATTTTATCTCATATTGATTTTAGCCTCCTAAAACAATTTATTATAATTAGTTTTAATTTTTTTTTTGACGGATTTTACGGGTATTAGAAATATCCTTGGATATGAATTAACACGTAGGGTTAACCAAATGTACTCAACTATTGAAGTGAAACTACTCTTGAACTTCATAGCATAAGCCCAATTTGGCAACACGCGCCTCACCTAAAACGAAACGAGTTCCTGCGATGATCAACAAAATATATTTTGCCCAAAATTACCTTGCATTCTAAAGAGTGCTCTAGAAAGACTTTCCTAAGGTCTTTCATAGAAGGAGGCCAATCCTTCACACTCTCGTAGGTGACCCATCAAGTCTATGATATAAACCGCATAACTCTGGGCTATGGAATCATTAAGAGCATAATAAGTCATCCTCACAACAATAAACGATGGATTCAACAAGTCCGTCTCAATAGGACCACCCAAAACCTGGGCTTCAAATCTATTAAGATCATAAGCTCAATCTCACAGCACGCGCCATAGGAATGGGAAAGTGCGCATAAATATGAGTCTTTTCATGGCTTCGTTTGACCACAGGGTCCGATTTTATCCAGACCGGGTTTTCACCATGAATTCCTCAACTGACCATAGGCCTTAGCCTCATTCCCCTCAACGTCTCAATGACCACCTTTCGGTTAAGTCCTTTTGTCAACGGATCTGCCAAATTCCTCTCAGATCTTACGTACTTCAAAGATAGTACTCCATTCTCAATCAAGTTTCTCACAAACTTGTGCCTTATGCGAATATGTCTTTTCTTACCATTGTAAGCATTGTTATTCGCAACACTAATGACTGTTTGAGAGTCACACTGTATATAGACGAGCGATGTAGGACACTCCCACATTGGAATATCAGCCACTAAATTTCTCAACCATTCAGCCTCTTGTCCTGCAAGATCAAGAGCAATAAATTTGGCCTCCATGGTCGAATGAGCAATACAAGTCTGCTTAGCATACTTCCATAACACAGCTGCTCTGCTTAAAGTGAATATAAAATGCACTAGTGGAAATGATTTCACTATTGTCAGTGACCTAGTTTGCATCACAATATCCCTCTAATACGACAGGGAATCTCACATAATGTCATCCCAAATCCATTTTGCCTCTAAGGTATCTCAACAACCTGTTAAGAACGCCCTTATGATCATCACTAGGATTGTGAGTATATCGGCTGAGTCTACTAACTGCATAAGCTATGTCAGGTCGAGTACAATTCATCAAAAACATCAAACTCCCAATTACTTTAGCATACTCAGATTGAGAAACAACAATACCATTATGTTTCTTCAATTGAATACTAGCATTATAAAGAGCTTTTACTGGCGATACATCATAGCAATTAAATTTCCTTAAAATTTTCTCTACATAATGTGATTGTGATAAAGTAAAACCCTCAGTTTGTTTAATAACTTTAACACCTAATATCACATCAACTTCACCAAGATCGTTCATATCGAAATGAGAGGATACGAAACTTTTAGTTTCATTTATATGATCAATATGTGTCCCTAAAATTAACATATCATCAACATACAAGCAGGTTATCACACAATCTGAATCAAACATTTTAGTATAAACACATGCATTAGATCTGTTGACAATAAACCCAAAACTAAGAATAGTCCTATGAAATTTTTCATACCATTACTTTCGTGCTTTCTTAAGTCCATACAAATATTTCTTAAGCATGCATACCTTGCGCTCTTGTCCCGGTACAACAAAACCAGGTGGTTGCTCTATATAAATTTCCTCATCAATTCACCATTCAAGAAAGCAGTCTTTACATCCATTTGGTGAATGGTAGCAATCTTAGTCACGACTGAATAAGTCGAAAAATAATCAATACCATGCTTTTGAGTGAATCCTCTAATCACAAGTCTAGCTTTATATATTTCAATGGATCCATCAGTTTTAAGCTTTTTCTTAAATATCCATTTACAAGCTATAAGCTTACTCCCTTTAGGTAATTCAACTAGTTCCCAAGTGTGATTAGTCAAAATAGATTCCAATTCACTATTAATTGCATCTTTCCAAAAACTATCATCAATACTTCTCATAGCATCATCATATGTACGAGGGTCCTCATCAATAACATGCAAACATACAGCATGTTCATCAAGCAACACATCATTATCAGTCTCAGATAAAAATGATGTCACAAAATCAGGACCACAACTAGTTTATGCTCTTTGTCTCTTACTCCTTCTGGGTTCATCATTCTCATTAATGCAACACTGTGAAGAAGTAGTAATAACAGGCAAAGACATAGAAGAAGATACAAGATCAGACAAATGCACATGTTTCTTAAGTGGAAAAATATATTCAAAGAATTTAGCATCACGGGATTCACAAATAGATTTATTACTCAATCACATGAATCTATATGCAACACTATTCTCAGCATAACCAATAAAGACACCGTCAAAGGTGTTAGGTCCAATGGTCTCACGTCTAAACAAAGGTAATCACACCTTAGCAAGACACCCCCACACTTTCAGAATTTTCATATTATACTCATAGTCTTTCCATAATTCATAAGGGGTCTTATCAAAATTTTTGTGAGGTACTCTATTAAGCACATAATTATAAGTGGCAGATAAGATAGCATCACCCCACATATTATCAGATAAACCAGAGGACACAAGCATAGCATTCATAATTTCTTTAAGAGTTCCGTTGAACCATATAGTCATATGTTTGGTTTTGATAGTGACATGGTTGGTCTTATAATGTATATGCTTGTGCTTGTAATTGTTTGTTTAGTACTTGATAGATTAAGCATGGTTTGGCACTTAAAGTTATAGCTTGTTCAACTATTACCTTCATGATTTGTGAAGCAAAGGTATTGCAAGGGTATAGGTCTGATAAGTGAATATTTGTATGGTTTTAACCCCCAATTTAGCTCGGTTTTGTATGTCGTTTGTGCTTTGTTAAGCCACTTTATGAGCTAATATCGTCTTCTAGGCGAATTCCTATGTTCTAACCTGTTTTGTAGGGAAAGTGACGTTTCTACGCCCTTTTTCTATATTCTCGAGCATTTGCCTAGAACCCGACGATTTGAAGAAGCAACCTTGCCCAAGTGAAAGGCATTTCAAGAAGGTTCACTAATTCGAAAGAGAAAAGAAGCAAAGATGGTTTCGTAGTTGTCGGAAGACCAATCAATTAGACGGGAGAATTCATCGCTTTACATCATACCCTATCAACAAACCCGATTGTATAAGTCAAGGGGGTTGTTGGAAGTCAAGTCAAAGCAAAGGGAGATGGAAGGACAGTCAAGAGCTTCCAGAAGACAACTTACCCGATCGGGTAAGTGTGTACCCGATCGGGTATGTGTGCTGCTTCGAGCATTGCGGCTCCTTCTTCCTATTTTTGACCTAAGTGTTTAATGCCCGAACTCTTCTCCACGAAACCCTAATACTATAAATAGATGCTCTAGCCCTCATATCATATCATCAATCTCTTCACACAACATCTCTTCTCTTCTTATATTTCTCTTTAGTTTAGTTCTTCTTCTTTCTTAGTTTAGTTTAGTTTTAGTTTTCTCTAGTTTAGTTTAGTCTAGTTCTAAGTTTTCTTCAATTGTAGTTGTTCTAGTTATAATTGGAATTCAAGTTTCCGGGTTTGCATTTCCTATTCAAGTTCTTATTCCATTTCAATATTTGCTCATCCTTTTTCGGTAATATTTATTCTCGTCTTTACATTATAGTTTCATTTTCCTTTAGTATTTCCTTTATCATGTTTATCATTCTTAGTTTTATAATCTTAGTTTCCTTTTCATTGTTAATTATGCATAAGTAGTCACCCTTCTAGGGTGTAGGATAGCCATGTTAGATTAATTAAAAGATGATAATTGGATAAAAGAAAGTGTGCCTTTAAAACGTTGTGTCTATGCATGTTTGGATTGTAACGATAGTTATCGATTTTTGGCCAAAATTATTTGACTAGTATGGAATTCTTTTCCAAGGTAGACATACGAGAATTGAATAGACAAAGCATGACATGGTAAATTAAGACCTAGTAAATCGCATAAAAAGCCTGCTAGACCATCTGATCTATGATTGTAATGAACACACCATTCTTACGAACGCTCAATGAATTATTTGCATATCCTAAATCCAATTTCATCAATATGTTAATCTACATGTGTGAACCTATTTCCCTAGATTGTTTTCTTTATTGCATTGATTCTTTTTCCTTATAGCATTTAGTAATTAGTGACAAACATTGTGACAATCATACAAGTTGAAATTCTAATCATATCTTTTCACAAGTATCTCCCGTCTCCCCGAGATCGACTCCTTACTTCCCTAACTGCATTTATTTGTTGTTAGCCTAGCCAAGGGTTATTTATCTTTGATTAGGGTACGCGACAACCCTGTCAAATTTTGGCGCCGTTGCCGGGGAGCACGGTTTTTTTTATTTGTGATTAGTAGAGTTTTACCTTGTCTTTTTCCTTTTTCTTTTCTTTTGTCTTGAGGAACACTTGTTCCTTGAGATTTTTCTCACCTTTTCGTTGTAGTGTAGTGACTCTATTCAGGTAATAAGAATATTTTCTTTCAAAGGGTTTACTTTATTTTCTCTCAATGACTATCTATTTCCGACCACCACAATGTGAGAATGAGCCTTTCCATGAATACCTCGACCGATTTTATAGATAATGTAGACATATTATCTGTCTTGGGTATACCCTTGATGAGACCTATATGAGGAATGTCGTGATTCATGGAATGCTCATTAAGTGTCGTAGCCTGGCTATGCAATTGAGTGCTGGAAGTTTTTATCAGAAGAAAGGAAAGGAAATTTGGATTTTCTTGGACTGTATGGCATCCAAATCTTTGGATGAAACGCACCGGCGGTTGAGAATCTAAGAGCAAATCAATGAAATCAGGGCTCAACTTCAAATTTTCAAAGGGCAAAAGGAAGAACCCACGTTTAAAATTTGTAAGCCAATCAATTTTCCTTATGCTTTTTCAGCCCCCCATGTGAGTCTATTTTCTCCTGTGCTTTTTCATGTCCCCCATGTGAGTCTAATTCTCCCCAATCATATGAATTAATAGATGACGATGATGATGGTCCAACCTTTTCTATTGAAAGTCACTCTACTGTCCTTCCATTTGACAATTTTTAGACCCCCATTATTGATATTAACCATATGGTAGTCGAGACTTTAGACAAGGATGTTGTTAAGCCCATTTGTGACTCCAATGGAGAGTGGTCGATCGAGTCATCAGATTTCTTTGAAAATCTCTTCGCTAAGGATATTCCGGATTTATTTGAAAATGATAATGGGTTTTGTGAACCTAGCCTTGAAATTAAGTGGGATCAACCACCCATTTTTGATTCCCAATCCTTTGATTCACCCTACCCCCAATTAGAGTCCACTAATGATATTTTGGGAACTAATTGTTTGTTCCATGATCTTAAACATTTTACTCCATCTCTCACTGACGGGTGGAGCAGTTCAGTAGTCGTCTATGAAGTTTGTCATGCGCAAAATGATAAGATACATCAATTCTTCCCTTCAATATTTCATGCCTATATCTTGTCAATTGCTTATATATGTTTTTGTATAGCCCATGCGCAGGTATATGATCGACTTCTAAGGGCGTTGACATGCTTTTTAAGGCACAAAGAATGATTTTCATTAATAAAGAGTCTAGCGAGACGTTAAACCAGCGCTTCTCGGGAGGCAACCCGTGTTTTCCCTTTCTTTTTGCATTTTATTTTTATTTTTCCTTTTTTTCGTTGTTTTGTTAGCTTTACCTTGCAAATGAAAGAGTTTTTGAAGAGAATCTATGAAGACCTTCCTTCTCAAGTCCAAAAGACTAGCTTGGGGGAGTCCGCGCTGACTAGTAAGCTTCACTCTTCTTTCATTTTTCCTTTTCCCCATTAAGCATCTCATTGCATATTTTGTCTTTGTGCTCACATTGAGGACAATGTGATGTTTAGCTTGGGGGAGGGATTGCATTTTCCCATTTTGCATTTTAGTTGATCATTTTTCAAATTTTGAATAAAAGAAAGAGAAGACTTTTGAGAAAATTTAAAAATTTCTGAACATAATTGGATGCTTTTCATGCTTTGCTTGCTTGTTTACTATGCAATCATGTTACATTTCCCAAACATAGAGCTTTCAAAAGATAATGATCCAATATTCATTGAATTGTGCATACATGGGGAAGTCTTGTACACAGTAGGCATGGAATGAATCTATAGATGAGTACGCTTGATCTTGACATTTGGCAAGTTACATTTATTGTAAGGTAGAACCTCCTTAGACTGGTACATCTATACCCAGTCTCATCTAGGTGTGTTTAGTTCTCCTTGTGATGTGTGTCATGTCAAAACGCATAAGTATGGTTCTCATTTCATTCCCATAAGCATTGTATTCATGATTCACTAAGATTTGAAGCCTTTTTTTCTGTGACAACCCTCGCGAATGCGGAAAGATAAAACATACAAGCATGTGAATTATATAGCGGAAATATGAAGTTTAAAAAAACTTTTATACATGCAAGAAAAGAATACGAGGAGTGTCATATATTACAAACTAAAGTACGAATTATACCACACCAAGAGACGAAGTCTCTCTAAAAGGTTAACATGTAAAAGTGATCTTACAAAATAGATGGGGTATTTTCGAAATAGATGGGGTATTTTCGAAATAGATGGGGTATTTTCGAAATAGATTTAGCAACTAGCTAAACAACGTCTAGAGGTGTTTTATCCCGGGACAACGCCCGCTAGCTCACACCCGAACCCAAAATAGTCAAAGCAAAAAGCCATCCATGCGAGCAACCTGTTCATTCATGAAAAACATGAACGCCACAATCAGTGGGGAGTAACTCCGGGTTCTCCCAGCCATATCACATTAAACGTACATAGAAGGAAATACAAAAGTAGAAGCATGCATATATAGATATACATGTGAGATACGATAAGGATAGATAGGCAATTCTATAGATAATGATGAGATCATGTGGAAATCAAAACCGTAACCATCATGTTATTCAAAGACTCTGGATAGACACTCTTAGGCAATCGAATACGCTCACTAGGGCTTGCATCTCACCGTTAGCGGTATAAGATTGATAAGATTGAGACTCGCCAGACAAACCACGTCAAGTCATGCGATGATCATAAGAAATACAACATATTATCATCCATTCACGAACCAAGACCTTGACGGTGTCAAGTCATGCAATGACCATGAATACAATCATGAAATCACACATTCAAAGACAACGACACAAAGACGACCTTTCTCCCGGTAAATGAAACGCACTAGCATCGTGTACATGGCAAGTATGAGTAAAGGCATCCACGGGATAAAGCGTTTCCCTGAACTCATACACGATGCTACATTTCGTATATGTAGACTAATTTCCTCCTGGTAGGAACGATAACTCTCAACACGGGCCTGCCACAATCACATAAACCTGGGACAGATTCTCGAATCACATTTTCCAGATGCGAACATGCCTAGATAAAACGTTTCGCATCCAAGACTCGGGCTTACAATATATATGCCGAGTACCCCAAATTCGGTATATCAATTCACGAAAGAGGCGGAAAAACAGCTCAAGCCTCATAACATGCGGTACGCTACATGCAAATAACACCACCTCGCAAGTACACAACATTTGACGGCCGGGTCGATCAACGCATAGCGTTCAACTCCCAACAACGTCGTCGTATGCCCACTAACACATGCATTTAAGCAGTGGGATACCTTTCCGTTCCGACATTCCAGCCTTACGAACGGGAAGGTAGCCAAGGGAATGAGAATACAAAGCACGAGACAAAATAGTGCTCAAACAGACTCATTTGTAAAAACCGACTCAAAGTGGGAACATACCAAAACCGTCACAAAACATGTGATACATGCGAAAGAGATATCATATATTCAAAACATGAATATTATAAGACATTACGTAAAATTATACGATAAACGGATCATGCGAACTATTATAAATTACGAGTTTTAGAAATTGTAAGAAAATATACAGCCGTGTTCCAGGCCGGGCAGTAGACCGGCGGCCGGTGGGCCGGCTCAGAACACAGGGCAAAATCCAAAAACAGAGGAATGAGGTCTGGGCCGGTCAGTCGACCGGCGGCCGGTCGACCGGCACAGAGCACCATACCAAAAATCATAACATCAATACTGATGTGTTCCAGGCCGGTGGATGGACCGGTGGCCGGTGGGCCGGCCTGGAGCACCTCTTATTCAAAAATCCCATTTTCCAAATGAGTTACTGGAGTGTTCCCAGCCGGTTGGCAGACCGGCGGCCGGTCGACCGGCAGGGAACCCCAGTTCACCCGAGAGCCTCTTACACTTAACCAATTCATTTCCAAATCATTTCAATTCTCATATATACTTCAAATAATCATCAACAATCAATATATATCATCATTATTCATCATATAACATCATTTACTAATCATAGCATGAATCCTAATCTTCCTAATCGTAATCTAATACGATTTTCTAGCATATAAACATGTAAAACACGTAAGTGATACCGAGTAACCCTTCACCGTTACCTTTAAACGTCTCTAATGATAGTCAAGCTCCTCTTCTATAAGGAAATAGTCTTTGTCGGGATCTTGGAGGTCGCCACCTACAAATAGATCGTAAAAAGATGATTTTAACATCAATACGAATAGAGGAAGGTACGGAAGGAAGAATAAAATAAACTTACGTAAATTCTATCGAGTAACGAAGAAACTACGCCAATTGTAAGATTGAAATCAAAGAGGGAAAAGATGAGATTTCTTAAGGGAGAAGAAAGGGGGTTTTGTGTTTGATTTTGTGTTGGATGAATATTAGGTTAAGGAGGGAGTAGTGTGAGTTATGAGGAAAAAAGTCAAAGACGATTTTCAAAGTCAAGAAAGTCAAACTTGACTTAAGACGGAATTTTCATGGAATCTCGCAGAAATTCCAAATACGAACTCGGAAATTCTAAATTCGACTCGAAACTTAAAATTATAAATTAAAACTTAAATTTGCTGAAAAAGTTTCGTAAAATATTTCTACTAGAAAAAATAGGGTACATTTCCGGGTGTTACATATGGTTTTGGCCTCCTCCTTGTGGGAGAGGCTAGGGTTTACTTCTTTTGAAGTATTATGGTTTTTAGTTTGCAGCGCTAAGGTTATAGTATGTTAGACTATAACTTTGCGCCATGTTATACCTGTTCGAGTTATAACTTTGAAAGTGACGTTATGGTGTGGTGTAATATAACAAGACTTATTGTGGTGATACGTCGGTTTGTACCGTGGAGTCGACCCCTCGATGATGGTTTTAAAGAGGACTAACCCGTGGGGGAAGAGAGTTGTAGTTGATGATACTATACTCTCGGACATATAACTAAGGTTATAGCTTGAGTTACTATAACTCTGCAGGAGTTAAGTGAAGGTTATTGTTGATGATACTATAACCTGACACGCTTAACTAAGGTTATAGTTGGAGTACTATAACTCTGCAGGAGTTAAGTGAAGGTTATGGGTGATGATATTATAACCTGACACGCTGTCAGGTTATAGTTTAGGTTTCTATAATATCACTAGGGTTAAGTGAAGGTTATAGTAGGAGGTACTATAATATGGAATGTTATATACTTCTGTGTTGTGTGTTATTGTAGCTTGAATTATGACATGACCTTTGAGGTGTAATGTTATAGGTCCAGGTACTATTACCATTGGATATTTGTGCTTGCTTATGTGTGGTGTTATGGTTAGTTGGACCATAACAATATGTTTCCATATCGTATTGGTTACTCTTATTCATATAGTATGGTGAACAGTTGGTTATACATTTTGATGTGTGCCTAATTCATACGTTTATTCCACCTTTTTGCACGCATTTCTATGCTATTTTGAGTACGAAAGCTACTATTTTCCCTTGTTTCGGCTACTTTGGGTATTTCTTTGTTTTGTAGAGGTTTTTGGCCTAAAGGAAGCGAAAACAAGTCGAATCCCGTCTTGTATTGCATTCCGGATGCTAATGAACTCATGCTCGGGAACCGTCACCTTGTTATGCACGGGAACGAGAGAGAATGCATTGAAGTACAGTGAAGACTGTAGTGCAGTACTGGGAATAGTCGATCGACTGGTTTTGTGTATTAGTCGATCGACAGCTTTGTTTGGTCGATCGACTATTTGGAGGATTTAGCTAACAAGATTTGTGTTTTAGTCGATCGACCAGTCAATTCAGTCGATCGACTATTTGTAGTTTTAGCCGCGAATTAACTTCGCTATTTTCTGCCAATTAGTTTGAATTGTTTTGAGATTACTTAAGCTTTGGTGATAGACAAAAATTAAGGATCTTTTTTTACACTGGAAAACAATTGGACGTTTCTTTTAGCAATTTTTGGATATGATATTTGAGAATTAATCTTTCTTCCTTTCCTTTGTTATTGAAACTTGTTCTCTCCCTTCTAGTTCCTTTTTCTTTATTTTTCTTCCTTTGTTATTTGTTCTTGTTCTTTATTCTTTGCTTATTAGATTAAATTGCCAATCGTAATTCATCATCTTTTATCATGTTTAATTCAATCCTGTTTCTTTTAATTAATTTCGTTAGATCTATTATGCATAGCTAATTCTTCTATGCTAGGATTTAGGAAAACTACGGTTATGCGATGATATATTGTTAAATTATTAGTTAAATCATAATTATTGGTTTGTTTTGGTAATCGTTGCATTAATTGTTAATAAAATGGTTAAATGCATGTGACTAATTTACTAGTTTGTTAAACCTTGACATAGATCTTAAGATATGGAAAAGGTAGACACTTGAAGCGAACGATAGAATGCCCTAGTTAGAGCGAAAGCTAAATTAGTAACTCTAGGGTAAATAGTAGACCGAAAGGAATTATCCCTTACCCTTCAGACCATGTTTATGTTAACCTTTTAATTCTATCATTGACCGTCGTTGACCGTGGTAACCCTATATCCTATTTATTTCTCTTATTATATTTTAATCCACTTTCTTTCTTTACTTCTCTTTCCTTCACTACTTTTAGTTTAGAAAACAAACAATCAAAACCCATATTTGTTACTTAGACAGACTATTAATTAGCGAATAGAATTTCTTTAGTCTCACTGTGGATACGATCCCGACTTCCTTTACTGCATTAGTTTAGGCATGTTGGTTATCTTTGATAGGTGTGCAATTTAGCCTGTCAAATTTTGGCATCGTTGCCGGGGAGACAGTGATTAATTATTTGTTTAATTTTAGTTTGTCTTATCTCAGGGAACGTTAGTTCCTTAAGATTGTTCTCATTTCTTCCCTTTAGTGTTTGTTTATGCCCAGGTGTCCCAGGTCCGAGCTCGTACCATTCAACCCCGAACCGGAAAAGACTCTTCGTGCTAGACGAAACTTTTGGAAAGATATACGTCAAGTTGAAGACTTAAGTACGCTTGATAGTGTTTACGCGGATTTCGTAGCAGAAACACACTCCTTTGAAGAGGATACTTCTACTTCTGCTGTCACTACTGCAATCATGCCTAATATAGCCAGCCACTCTGAGCCTACTCTCGCCTCTATTCCATCCTAAGGGATTCTCCCTTCCGACAACAAAAAATGGTACTTTTGGTATTCGCCCCTCCTATGTTCATTTGGTGGAGCGAAATCAATACGGAGGTGGAGGAAGTGAAGACCCTCGTCAGCACATGGAAACCTTTACAGATTATTGTTCTCCTATCCCGCTTACCGTTGAAGTGACCGCTGATAAGGTGAAAGAAGTATTACTTCCTTTCTCTCTGAGGAATAATGCTCGTGAGTGGTACCGATATTTGGAAAAAGAACAAGCATGAATTACTGACTGGAACACACTTGCTTTAGCCTTCGACAAGAGATTCTTCCCTCCTCAGCATACGGCTACTTTAAGAGGGCAAATTACTAGCTTCAAACAAGTGGCAAGTAAAGATCTGAATGAAGCTTGAAATCGTTTCAAGTGACTTGTTTGCTCTGTTCCTCACCATGGATTTCAGCAATGGTTCATTTGAAACCAATTCTACAATGGGTTGTTTGATGATCATCGGGCTGTTCTTGATTCCGCTGCCAATGGGAGATTCCATCAGAATATTGATGATGATAAGGGTTAGAATATTATTGAAGAAATGGCTAGACACACAACGGAATATGGGAATCCAAGGGGAGGTGTGCGCAAAGGTAGTGGTGAATGTAGTACGGTTGTCGCGCAATTGGAAGCTATGAACGCTAGATTTGATAGGTTGGAGATGAGCCGGGTTTCGGGGGGACAACAGATAGTTAATGCTATGGTGCAACAAACATCTACTTGTGAGAGATGTGGGGATGAGGGGCATTCTGCAGCTGATTGTATGACGGAGAAAGAGCAAGTGCTTGCTTTCCAACAATACAAGGAAAGCGGCCCGTTTTCCAACTTCTATAATGAAAGAACTAGGGAACACCCAAATTTCTCGTGGAAGAGTCAAAATTTTTTGAACCCCACCGCAACACAAATGCAACAAGTATATACCCCACCGCATCGCAGTCAACAACAACAAGGTGGTTTCCTTCACCAAAAGGCACCATCTTTTCCTCCTCCGACTCAACAACCACCTATTGTACCGAGTGAAAATGCAGAACTTAAGTCCATGTTTCAGTCATTCATGGTACAATATCAAAAGAATGAGCAAGCTAAAGATGCTTGAGACACAAACGGCACAAATAGCGTCTAAGCAAGCTACAAGGCAGCCGGGTACGTTGCCGTCTCAGCCAGATAGGCAACATAACACGGCTAATCTGATACATCTCCGAAGCGGTCTTTCATATGATGGACCAAAGATGCCCCAAGTGGCTGAAAAAGTCACTACCAAAGAGTTACAAATGGCTGACCGACAGTTAAACGACCCTTAGGTGTTTTAGAGGATGTTCCTATTAATATAGGTAAATTCTTTATACCTGTAGACTTTATTGTGTTAGATATGGTCGAAGATACCCAGATTCCCATAATTTTAGGTAGGCCATTTTTACATACAACAGGAGATATTATTGATGTCAAGCATGGACGCTTGACTCTTGAGGTAGGGGATGATAAAGTGACCTTTAATCTGACAAATACTCTTGCCAAACCTATGATAGAGGACACTTGTTATGCTATTGATATAATTGATCACTCAGTTTTTGATGTTTGGTCGGGTTCTCTGGATAGGGACCCGTTAGAGACTTTGATGGTTTTGGATGCATGTGCAGATAACTCGGAGAACAATGCGCTGTGTTGGGGATGCTAGAAGCCTCTTTGGAAGGTCGTGACCTCACAAATGCTGAATGAAAAACGGTAAAAAGGTTGGTAGATACTTCTTATGATGTAGAGGTAAAAAAATCTGAACTTAAACCTCTTCCTTCTCATCTTAAGTATAAGTTTTTAGATGAGTCTAAGCAATACCCAGTCATTGTTAGTGCTAAGCTTGATAATAACCAACTAACTGCTATGTTGGATATTCTTAAAAATAATAGGAAGGCTTTGGGTTACAGTTTGCATGACCTGAAAGGAATCAGTCCTGACATTTGTATGCACAGGATTGACTTAGAGGAAGTCCATAAGCCCCGCAGACAAGGTCAACGTAAGTGAATCCGAAAATACAGGATGTTGTGATGGCAGAGGTAATGAAATTGCTAGATGCAGGTATTATTTATTATGTTGGTCGTTCTAAATGGGTGAGTCCAGTTCAGGTATTCCTGAAGAAAGAAGGGGCTATAGTGGTAAAAGATTATAAGAATGAATTAATACCAACTAGAGTTTTCACTGGATGGCAAATGTGCATTGATTATAGACAATTAAACGTCGCCACAAAAAAGGATCATTTCCCCCATCCTTTCATTGATCAAATGCTAGAAAGGTTAGCTTCCCATAAATTTTTCTGCTATTTGGATAGATACTTAGGGTTCTTTCAGATCCCTATCCACCCAGATGATTAGGAAAAAACGACTTTTACTTGCCCACGTGGTGTTTTTGCTTATCGCAGAATATCATTTGGATTGTGTAATGCCCCAGCTACCTTCCAAAGGGGCATGATGGGGATATTTTCTAAGTATATCGAGTCGATAATGGAAGTCTTTATGGACGATTTCAACGTCTATGGGAGTGATTTTAATACATGTTTGACTAACCTTGATAAAGTTTTGCAGAAGTGTATCGAGGCTAACTTGGTTCGTTCTAAACTGGGAAAAGTGTCATTTCATGGTCAACGAAGGAGTTGTCTTAGGGCACTTAGTTTCTGACAAAGGCATCCAAGTCGATAAGGCAAAGGTGCAAGTGGTAGAGCTATTACCACCTCCCGTAAATGTTAAGGGAGTTAGAAGTTTTCTTGGCCATGCCGGCTTTTATCGCCGGTTCATTAAAGACTTCTCAAGAATGCCCCATTCAATTTTACTGATGAATGTCTTTCTGCTTTTGACAGGTTGAAGCAAGCCTTGATTACTACACCAATTATTTAGGCTCCATATTGGGAACTTCTGTTCAAAATCATGTGTGATGCTAGCGATTTCGCAGTTTGTGCGGTACTAGGTCAAAGGAAAGACAAGGCTTTGAGTGCAGTTTACTATGCGAGCCGGACTTTTAGATGAGGCTCAAGTGAAATATGCCATCACAGAAAAAGAATTGCTAGCTGTGGTATATGCGCTAGAGAAGTTTCGATCCTACTTGTTAGGATCAAAAATTAATATTTATACTGACCATGCAGCACTGAAGTACCTTCTTGCTAAAAAGGAGGCCAAGCCAAGACTGTTACGGTGGATACTTCTACTCCAGAAGTTTGATTTGGAGATTCGAGATAAGAAGGGAGCTGATAATTTGGTTGCCGATCACTTGTCCCGCATACCATCGCAGGAAGAGGGATATTCTTTACCTATTAATGATTCTTTTCCTGATCGTATTATGATGGCTATTACTACTACTGAGAATTCATGGTATGCTGATTATGCTAATTTCATTGTAGGTAATTTATTGCCTCCTGACTTGTCTTATCAGCAAAGGAAGCGTTTCCTTCACGACGTGAGGCAATACTTTAGGGACGATCCTTATTTATTTAAGGAATGCGCAGACGGTATTTATCGGCAGTGTATACCGCAATGGGAGACCAAAGAAATCATAGAAGCATGAAGCATGCCATTCTTCATCTTATGGTGGTCACCACGGTCCATCTCGAACCGTGGCTAAGGTACTTCAACTCAATCTAGTTTTTATTAGCCTTCTATGTTTAAAGATGCTAAGGATTTTGTGGTAGCTTGTGATACATGTCAGCGGACAGGAAACATATCTAAGCGGCATGAGATGCCTCAAGTATGAATACTAGAGGAAGAGGTTTTTAATGTCTGGGGCATTGACTACCAAGGCCCATTCCCGTCTAGCAAAGGTAATAGATATATACTAGTCGTTGTTGATTATGTATCCAAGTGGGTAGAGGCCGTTGCTTCGGTCCATTGTGATTCAAAGACTGTCATCCAACTGTTTAAAAAGGTAATCTTCCCTCGCTTTGGTGTCCCTCGGGTTGTTATTAGTGATAGAGGTATGCATTTTAAAGAAAAAAAAACTTTGTGCTTTATTGTCTAAATATGGTGTTGCACACCGTCGTGGTTTGGGGTACCATCCTCAAACTAGTGGTCAAGTAGAGGTTTCCAATCGGGTAATCAAAGACATTTTAGCTAAAGTTGTCTCTAAATCTCGAAAAGATTGGAGTATGAAACTGGATGACACCTTATGGGCCTATAGAACTGCATTTAAGACACCAATTGGCACTTCGCCATATCGATTGGTCTATGGTATGTCTTGTCATTTTCCTGTAGAATTAGAACATAAGGCTTGGTGGGCTATTCATGAATTAAATTTTGACAATAAATTTTGTGGTGAGAAACTTTTGTTGTAGATATATGAGCTGGAAGAGTTCCGGATGAATGCCTATGAAAGCTCCAGAATCTACAAAGAGAAGACAAGACGGTGGCATGACAGAAGACTTATACCGCGAGAGTTCAAAGTTGGTGAGAAAGTATTGCTATTCAATTCCTGACTCCGCCTTTTTCCTGGTAAACTGAAGTCCAGGTGGTCTGGCCCCTATACGGTAATTTTGGTTTCTATGTTTCGGCCAGTCGAGTTAGAAAACTCCTAAGGCAAGCGGTTTAAGGTAAATGGTCACCAAGTAAAGCATTACTATGGAACCACAGATCCTATTGGAATGATCGAAGTGTTATACTTCGACCTTTTTGATGAGCATGCCAATTGAGGTAACAAGGTCGAGCGAGATCTCATAAATCAGCGCTTACCGGGAGGCAACCCGGATTGTAATAAGCGTGTAAGTTTGAATTATTTTCTACTAGCTTAGTTTAGTTTAGCTTTGTGTGTTAAATTACTTTTAGTTATTAATTTAGCTTATTAGTGCTTGTTATTAATTTTGTTAGAGTATTAAGTGAGAATGACGGACTAACATTTTGCTGAAAAGGTGTTTTATATGACATCGTGTCACGCAAATTCGCAAAACGAAGGGAAGAGCGAGCATATTATTGCAGACCAAAGCAACGTGTTTCAAAAGAAAAGTTGATCGACGTACATTTTAAGTCGGTCGACTAAACGTAAAAAAAATTCGAAGTTTTCCACATTTAGTCGATCGACCAACTATTCCTGTCGATCGACTAAATGTGCCAAAACCCAAAGTTTTCTACTTTTAGTCGATCGACCAACAGTTTCAGTTGATTGACTAATTGTGCCAAAACCTGAAGTTTTTGCCGTTTAGTCGATCGACCAACATTTTCAGTCGATCGACTACATGTGCCAAAACCCGAAGTTTTCCACGTTTAGACGATCGACCAAACAAAGTATTTTTTTTGGAAAAAAAAGTTTGGTCGAGACACTGCTCTACTAACACGCACCTTCTTCCTCTTCTTCTATTTCAAGAAAAAAACTTCACATCCTCTTCTTCATCTCACATCTCCTTCTTCATCTACCTATTCCTAACTCACACAAGTAAAATTAATTGCTTTAATTCCTGTCAATCATTCACTACTACTTCCCAATAATCCTAATTGAAGAAATTAGGGTTTGAGTTTTCAAATGATTTGGGATTTCTTAAAAATTTCATTTACTAACCATTCAACTTTTCTTGTGATAAGTAAAATATGGAAGGAGGCTAAAGACGAAGGATGACCACCAGCCAATCTTCCCGTCGCCAGGCAGCAGGTCCAACGAAGGCAGCCGACACGAGCGTTTCCGGCAGCGACGGAGCTCCGGTCGACAAGAACACCGCAATGGTACCACATGAACCTTTAGATAGTCTATCCGACTATCCGGAGGTAATCTTTGAGTCTCTTACTCAAAAACGTCGGTTTGAATCACTTTCGCACCATTCTATTGTTTCCTCGCGTTTTCTCAATTACGACACGCTAGTGGCTTTAGGTCTTTACGATAGTGTTATTGGAATTTTGAATGGTACGGGGATGTCGGGATTAATTAAAATAAAGGAATATACTTATCAATCCCCTACACTCGAATTTCTCAGCAGCTTCACTTTCACTTTCGCTGATTTTTTGGCTAATGTGAATGCCGCTTGCATCCGTCTTTTTAATCAACAGTTTACCTTCTCCATGACCGAGTTTGGTGCCTTACTTGGTCTTCATGGAGAGGGGAATTTCGATCCCCCTAGAAAATTGGTTAAGCCACTGTGGGCTGCGCTTACTGACCACCATAACGGTAGAACGAAGGGTTTATTTGTGCATCATCCGGCTATACGTTATTGGCTTCGTTTGGTTGCAAGCACAATTTTTGGACGTAAAGAAGCTAATAACGTAAACTCGGATGAGCTTCATTTCTTAGCTGGCTATCTGAATATCGATTGTGGTCGCCTGTTTTTGCTTAATATAGCATATCTCGTCGTTCTGCACTTCGTTAATGTTGCAAATGGGATTTTGACCTCTATCCACTGTAGGGGGGGGGGGGGTCACTTATATAGCTAAGAAGTTATTTCCGGATTTTCCCAGGGGTATGTTACACGTTGGTCATGAGGACCAATTTTTAGATGACGCTTGTGTGCTAGATAGATTTTTCTTGGGTCACATCAATTAGCTTTTAGACGACGGGACGTGGAAGATCTCCACGGCCACCTCAGTGACTTTGCCTTGCGACTCTTTACCCCTATTGACCCCTCTTCCTTTTGTCGCACGAAAGGCGTCTCGACCACCTATCCCCTCGCACCTTTTACCTTATACTTTGCCTAGGAGGGCTGCTGGTCGTGGTCAGGAACGAGAGACGGGGCAGCAATCTACACCCGCTCCTACTGGACCTCCGCCGGGTTTTCCGACCCAATTTATACCTCCACCCCCTTTTGTGCCCTATACGGTCATGGATCAAGGGGCGCGTGACCGTGTGCTACTTGATTTAGGTAGCAGGATAACGCAGATGCAGATGAACCAGACCTTAGTTGGTTTTCCTATCTATGAGTCTTACATCCGTAGTGGCCGAGTACCACATCATAGGACCCACCCTTCTTAATACCGCTATCCGGAGGGGGGTTATCCCGCAGTAGCGGCCATAGAGGCAGGTGGCAATGACGAGGATGATCAGGCTGAGTCGGAGGAGGATGAGGAGAGTGATGGTTAGTAGCAGCTTGCTATGACCTCCCTTGTTGTCTGCTGGTTTGGGGAGGTCATCTTTGTATATATTTGTGAGTTTCTTTACTATATTTTACTTTCGTATGCATATATCTAGTCTTGTACCCCTTTCCCTTATTTGTTGTTGCTGCTGATGATTGTTTGATGAACACAATGAGGGCATTGTGTGATTTGGTTTGGGGAGGGTTTGCCTCTGTCTTGTATTGCATCTGCATTATTTATTGCATTTTCGCTTTCATAATTATTGCATTTCTGCATGCATTGTTTATTTAATTTGAAAAAAAATGAAAAATCATAAAAATACAAAAACATGTTTATTTTTGCATTTAGGTCGAGTAGGAACGGTTGAATAACAATGATGAAACTGCTTCTATGCTTTTATTGTACGTCTAAGCTCTGCATTGTCAACGCCGTCATGCACAATCATTTGCATAATCTTCGAGTTTTTGATTAAATTTTTACTGAACGAATAGACTTGACTTTATATCGGCAACCTACTTAAACATTCTAAGGAATTAGAGCCTTCATAAACTGATGACATTCATGATCAGTTTCATCTAGAATGTGAGTAAGGACTCCTTATAAGGCATGTAACATTAATTTGCATAAGCATGACATCTACCTCTTAGTGCATGTACGCATACGGTTTGTGGAAGGTGACACATGTGGAGAGGCAAACCCTCTTTTTGAAGGGTTCTGTAACGATTTTCAACAGATTCGAATTACAGAATTCCCAAGATCTCATGCATGTTAAGTTAAACAAAAGGGTGATTAGCAAACTTACTTGGATGCGGAAGAATTCCAATAATATGCTAATAAAAAGAAGTATAATAAAACCCAAATCGCAGCTTCGTGAATAATAATATAATCCGTGAGACCGTCTCACAATAACGCCCCAAGTGTTGCGCCTCTACCGGTATCCACACAATATGAGTGTGTATGCTAGTACAAACTTTATGGGCAATTTTATTCCCTCTTAGTCCCTTGAGATTTTTCTCTCTAGAAAACCTCATTGTTAACACCTCCCTCTATATATCTTTATATAGGGAGTTCAAGGGAATCCTAAACTATCTAGGATAAGGAAAGTATAATAAGAATAATAAATATTATTCTTATTCCTTTAATAATTAATCAATATTAATTATAATATTGCCCAAAACTCATCTAGTGTGTGACCCTGTAGGACTGACTAATACTACCCGAGTCCAACTCATTTAGGACTCAGACTACAAGCGGCTCCTAGCAGAACATTGTAGCCACATAGAATTAATCAGTTATACAATATTACGGACATATGGGCATACTAACTCCTTCAGTCTCCCACTTGCACTTATGTCCTATAAGGCACCATAATCTCTTTGCTTCTATCTCTTCAGATGAGAATAGGGTAGGCGAAGTATCATCCCTATAAATCTCAATCTCTTTTCTCGAATTTCTGAGCTGAATTGTTACAACAGACGACTGACTTTCACCTCGTCTGGGCATGGCCATGCACTTACACAATT
Source organism: Heliosperma pusillum (assembly GCA_022085475.1). Taxonomy (NCBI): domain Eukaryota; kingdom Viridiplantae; phylum Streptophyta; class Magnoliopsida; order Caryophyllales; family Caryophyllaceae; genus Heliosperma; species Heliosperma pusillum. The sequence continues at coordinate 154,580 of JAIUZE010073326.1, read as the reverse complement.
CACACTCTTCGAGAGGCCGAAGATGATAAACTTCTTTCACAAAGAAGGAGCAAATCCCATCTTGTCTAACCACATCCTATCACATGTTCCATGACAAGTCCAACCATCACCTTTATAGCCACCAGTCACGGTTGACGTTTGGTGATGTCAAAACTAGCACTTCACATGTACAGAATAATGAAAGACTCGGGTCTAAAGACTACCAATTACGGTGAAAGAAACTTTGTTGACACTAAGCGAAACCTTAACAAAGTTCTTTGACGGGTCCGTCTAATACATATTCCTAACATGTATCAATGTGCCTGGTTTGATATCGCAATATCAATGACTTACGGAACATAGTCATCAACCAACTCACATACTAATCATTATAAGGCATAAGTGTCCCTTTCACTATGCCATGATTAGAGACTTATATAAATACATTATCTTATAAAACAGAGTTCCATAACCAAGTCACGCACTTGGTAATCTGTTTAAACAATGTATACTATTTTGGGACAAACATTCAATTATACCATAATTAAATGCAAAATCAATTCTTTTATCATATAAAAGAAACATGTCATACAAACGTATCAATCATGTCGAACATAACCTCCCACTGAAATGAAGACCTCTCGGTAGTATTAAGACCACTCGCTAATGCGTCTTATACAAATCGCAGTATTATGACTTTTCATACTATAGCCGCGAAAGAGGTTTTGTACGGGACATGCAACCATTGCATCGGTCATTATCTTGCATATGTTTATTTTACCTTATCTAAATAAAGTAAACTCAATAACACGCGTTTGATTCATAAATCAAATGTACTCTTTGTTTCTTCATAAGCAACAAAGTATATAGTGTGTATAGGTTTGATTTTTCAAACCAAGCACTCTATTTGATGCTTCATAAGCAACAAAGTACTCATTTTTGTTGTAAGATTAGTCATAGCAACGTGCTTGAAACCATTTCAGCATGCAATTACTTTTCATATAAACAAAATGTGTCCAGATTACAATCGGGAACCATACTTGTCTATTTGAAGTTGATATCAATGTAACACGCTTACAATGATTACTTCATAACAAGAAGAACACTTTCTTGGTTCTTTAATATGAATGTTTTCACATGTTATTCATAACAGTCACAAGGACTAGATCGGTATTCTACTCGTCATACGAGCGCATAATAAACAACATTTTTGCTAATAAGTCTCCACGAGACAACAAAATGTCGTTTCTTGAATACGTATGTCAACTACATACCAATCATAAAAGAGAGTTTACTCCCACTAGTTTCCTTGTATACACAATACTCTCATCATCTCAAAGAAATCAAAACCATTTTGAATTACTTTGTTGAGATCGAAGATTCCAACTTTTAGATACTTGTTTCGGTCTATAAATAAACCTTTAAAACTTTTCATTTACCTAGCGCACTATAATTACATGAATATTAAGATGTGTCTTACACAACTTATTGCATATTTCCATTTAAGGAAAACTATATTATTCACGTACGCCTCCTGTCAAACTCATCTCATGAATAATAACATTTGCTAGGAGAATCCAAACACTATATGGTTGTGACACCACCGGGTGTATCAATCAAAGTCCATACTTTGTTATGATACATGAAACCATTTTGGATTCATGGCCTCAAGCCATTTTACGCTTTTAGAGTTGGAGCATATCATTGCTTTCTTTAAAAGTCAAACTTATGCGGGGCTTAATCACAAGTGATACATCCATGAACCTTCATGGATTTTACCTATCTCCTTCAACATTTGAAGAAGAATCATGCGATTCTTTACCTTTCCAGGATTATTCTACTCCCACTATTTCTTTAGAGACACAATTCTCATTAAAGAATCATTCCAAGTGACAAACACTTTGTACTGGAATGAAGGGCAGATTTGATATTCTATCTTCGAATACCCCGTAAAGTATATGTAAGAAATTCGAGACTAAATTTCAGAAAACAGTTTTCTTAACATTTTAAAATTCTCAAATATCAATAAAATATAATAGGAACCATTCCAAGCACATATCTTATATGTAATATATTTTCATTGACCTAGATAGAAACAATTTCAAAATTGTGTACCAAGATACTTTAGAGCGCATAACTCCAAAAATAACGAGATCTGCATGACTCATCATAGATAGAACCATATCAAAATAAAGTTCTTATTCTCTTATAAGACATAACATTTCACAAAAATTAAGAAAACGGTCATCATCAAATATAAATAGTATGATATTTCTCATTTGGAGCTAACCCGCATGGTTATGTCTTAGGGACATTCCCAAAAGACCTCAAACTAACTTAACTTTTGATGTCCTTTAAAGAAAACAAATTTTCTCTAATATTCTTATAGTGAAACTTACACTGTCTCATTAAGACTAGTAGTGAAACAATTTCATTACTATTATGATGATCATAAACACTTGATTCAAGCTTCTCCTTTCGATCAAATCGAAAAATATTGATCGACTTCCTAAGTTGATCTCTTACTTCAATCTGATTCTATTTCAAAATTTTAAAACAATCAGACTTTATGTTCATCATATGAACATATGCATAATTACTGAAAATAGTAATTTGAAGTATTATAATCTCATACCTTAGCAACATGACTTATTCAACCCACACATATCTGAATATGTGTGATCAAACTAGTTGGTCGCCCTCTTACTACAACTAGTTAGAGCACCTTAAATCCTTTTAGCATATAAACAAACTACACTTGCCTTAATTGATCCAAATCAATAAGGCTTAGAAATCCACCATCGTGGAACTTCTACACGTGTTTCTCGTTTCATGGCTCAAAAGACATTGTTGTAAGCGTGTGAAACTTGGGTCATAAGACTCGAACCCTTTGCATTACATGTTATAGATTAGATTGAACAAAACTAAAATTGTCTTAACCAGAAAAAGAACAACATTTATTCTTTATAAAATATTAATTCAATTTATGTTTAAACATGAAAAGAATTAACATTCTATTAATGACATTGTATGAATAACTTTTATTCAAATCTAGTTTTGAACAATATAACATTCAAATGAATAAATTATACGCAAAATGCAACAACATTTGTTCATTATACACGTAGATTTATCACATTCCTTACCATGTCTCTACTACCACAGGTCATTGCATCATAATGTAAATACCATCTTTGGTATCTTATACCTTATAGTAGAATATTCGTAGTAACTTTTACTTCTATAACATGCAATTCCAGTTTGAAGTCATACTTCAATAACTTTTGCAGATCTTCGAGACACTTCTACGAGCTACCTTTCCAATGCTATTTGTCATTACATTAATGACGGTAATTACTAAACGATTTCCATACCTACAGACATTGATCTTAAGGTAGGACTTGACAACAATTGTCTTTTCCTTTCCCATTATCAGTGTCTAAGCTCATATCTGAAAGCCTCTTTGCTAATGAACTCAAAGAACATTAGTTTCTGAATCTTCTTGATACAAGGCTTGATTGTCTTTATCATCTTATGTCACTAAGTGAGAAATTTGCTTAATTTACGTGCCCAATTCATAATGAACCGACTGTAACTTAAGACATAACTGAAACAATTTCAGTCATCAACCTTTGATAATAAGGATATCCAATTACTCATAAATTATCAATATAATTATGTCATAATAATGACGAATGAAGTAACTGGATCGTCTCACATATTTTTCTCACTAAGCGGGAACAATTCCATTATTTTAGACAATCGACATATATGGTACGAATTGTCATCTTTATGACTTTCGCTATATAGTCTAAACTATACACTAGCATTGAATATGGTTTGCTAGAAATTCTCTTTTAAAGATAAACCTCACTTTGCATAATTGAGAACAATTCTCAGATAAACCAATCTATGAATTTGAACGATTCAAACCCATTTGAAAAACATGAAAATAATGACATCTTACAACTATCAACATATGCAAAACTAAATCAATATACTAATAAACTGTGATGATCTTAACCGATTTAAGACACACAACTTGCACGACATTCTTAAACAATTTTAAGATAAAATTACTACACATAACCCTCATATGTGCATAGTATTCTAGGATCCCTAATCATATATAACGTGAGTGAGCTTTGGCTCATCGCCCAAATTACACATATCAAGGTAGCCATCAAATGTCAATCGCATCAAATGCGACTCCTAGTCGTCATGTAACATCTTATGTGACTTGACTATTTGCCCCAAAGTCCAAAACTGTTTTGATAACTTTGTTAAGTGTACCAAATCTCACGTGTGGATAACTGTTACCCACCTGCTCAGCTTACATAGAAGGAGTACTCTACTTTGGCAGACAATACTTCCAACGATATAAGTTTTTACAGTCGTTAATTTGGAAGGACATAACTTAATATTTTATTGAGGGAAGGTGGAGTCAAACATGACAAAGGTCCTAAGCATGGCGCTAGTTCTCTTACGGAAAAAAGGTATAAAGGAACCTAGCCGTTCTAATTTACACACAAAGCTTTAATTAATCATTAAACATCACATTATACAAATGTAATATACAAGCAATTGTAAATTAGAACAAGTCATGTTAAGAACTCCAAAAAAGATTCATAATCGTCAACAATTCAAAATTGTAGTTTTTGAACATCTTATGCAAAAACGTAATAACATAGGTATCATGATCATATCATACTATGTATAAAACTAATAAAATTCAAAATTAAATCAGTACAACCATTGTAACAATGAATCAATCAATCAAATTGATTAAATCACAAAACCAATTATGAAATAACAAAAATCATAAGTTTAAATTAAAAAGCACCTGAAAGTCTAAGAAGACGTCAGAATTTGGCTTAAAAACGTTGACCCTGCTTTGCAGTCTTGTTTAGAACGCCGTTTACACTCAAAAAACACTATTTTTAAGCCAAAATCCGACGATCAAAACTGATGAACAGTAACTTACCGAAACGCGCGTGAGTAGTAACCGTGAACAGTACCGCGTAAATAGTAACACGTGAACAGTAATTTTGCTTTAATCAAATTAGAGCATTACACACGTAATTAAACAATTTAATCACCTAATCAAATTAGGGTTTGTTACATATCTAATCTAATGAGATCCAATCAAATTGGGATTTTAAGAAAATCTTAAAATTGGGATTCCAACAATAAATTAGGGGTTTTCTTAAATCAATAAAATTAGGGTTCCTTCTAATCAAATTAAAAGAATTCATCATAATATCAAATATTACGATACAATACAACATCTAACATGATACAACCCTAAATTTAATATTTAACAACATACAACATTGGTATATAATTGAACTAATTCAATTCAAAACTCCAATCTGGAAATTCAAGAATCAACACAAAGATACAACAATTATATCTAAAGGTGCAACCTTTTAATCTAATACTTAACAATACATGTTCGCTCTGATACCACTGAAGGGTTCTGTAACGATTTTCAACAGATTTGAATTACAGAATTCCCAAGATCTCATGCATGTTAAGTATTAAGATTAAACAAAAAGGGTGATTAGCAAACTTACTTGGATGCGGAAGAATTCCAATAATATGCTAATAAAAAGAAGTATATTAAAACCCAAATCGCAGCTTCGTGAATAATAATATAATCCGTGAGACCGTCTCACAATAACGCCCCAAGTGTTGCGCCTCTACCGGTATCCACACAATATGAGTGTGTATGCTAGTACAAACTTTATGGGCAATTTTCTTCCCTCTTAGTTCCCTTGAGATTTTTCTCTCTAGAAAAACTCATGATAAACACCTCCTTCTATATCTCTTTATATAGGGAGTTCAAGAGAATCCTAGACTATCTAGGATTGGGAAAGTATAATAAGAATTATAAATATTATTCTTATTCCTTTAATAATTAATCAATATTAATTATAATATTGCCCAAAACTCATCTAGTGTGTGACCCTGTAGGACTGACTAATACTACCCGAGTCCCAACTCATTTAGGACTCAGACTACAAGCGGCTCCTAGCAGAACATTGTAGGCACATAGAATTAATCAGTTATACAATATTACGGACATATGGGCATACTAACTCCTTCAATAAGAAAAGTTACGCAAAAAAAAAAAGTTAAGTTAAGCAAAAATAAGTTAGGTTTAGCAAATATAAGTTAAGTTAAGTTCAACAAAAATAAAATAAATTAAGCTCCTAGTTCTCTTCCACCCAACTCCAAATGGTAATTGCTTTTCCACATTTGTCAACTCGGTAAATACTACTATACCTCCAGATGTATAATAAGCATTATACAACTTTTATACATTTATCCGAATTTATGTGCAATTTTTCCGAGCTTTTAAAAAGTTTATTTTTGTTATGTTTAAGTGTGTGAGTTCAAAAACTCTATAATATAGCTCAGATTCTTTAAAAAAAAACTCGAAAACTCTAGTACGAAGCTCGGATTCTAAACCACCAGTAGTAAACTAGTGATCCTTCTTCTATTAAAACACAAGCAAATAAAGGCACCACATTTATCTACGTCATCATGTATGTTTATTTTTTTTGTTTTTTTTGCATTCTATTCCACGTATCAGTTTTGTTTTTTTACATTAAAATAATTTATCTCAGGAATACAATAATATAAACATGCCAATTTTTAATAATCTTAAAACTATAAATTAAAAATTTACATTAATAATAAATTACATTAATTTGTCAAATTATAAATTATAAATTTAAATTAATAATTAATTATAGGAATAAATTATATTGAAATGTCAAAAGATCCTAAAAATCAATAACTTAAAACTACAATCAACTTTATAAATTATTAAATTAGATAATTTCACTTCACATCTCTTTTACACAAAGAGATTAAATAATTCAATAAATAAGAGTTTATAAGCATACACCCCTTTAATAAGATTATTTAAAAATCAGTCATTTAATAAATAGTAGAGACAAAAATCATTAGTAAACTGAGAAAAATCAAAACCCCACAAAAAATACATTCTTTTAAACTTATCTTATTTAATTTGGTTTTAAAAAAAATATTAATGTATTAAAAAAAATACAAAAAAAATAAAATCAAAATTTACCAAGTTAAGATCTGAAGTTTTTAAAAATGAATCCAGTCAATTCTTAAGGTGAAATGATACATAAACATTGTAACGTACAATGGATAGTTTTTTTTTTCAATTTTATTAATTATATAGAAACAAAAGATAATATGGAATAAACAAAAACATGCATACATTTATACGAATGAGAGATGGGGAGAGCAGACAAGAAGATAAAAAAAATACAGACATGGAGGCAGTGAAGATAATCGTCTTTTAGTGACATATGGGATACTGGATTAGATATGGTAGTGATATACTCCGTACTTATATTGACTATTTGAAATGCGTGAGGTTTTATTTGAAATGTTTAGGCTTTGTCTATTAAGGAATCCAATTAGAACTGTCAAATTCGGGCTCGATCCAAAAACTCTACCCGACCCATTTTTCTAGGGTCAAGTTCCGGAAATTTCGACTTGGCAACCAGTTTGACCCAAACCCGAAATGACCCGTTATTTTAGGGTCGAAACCCGACTCGAGTGGGATTAAAGGTAAGTTCAAAATTTTATTAAAATATTAATATTTATAAGTTATATTTGACAAAATGGTTAGCAAATTATTATTTTTTAATACTTAAATTTACAAACACAATTAAAAATTCAATTTTATATAATTTTTATAATACTTAATAATAAAATATTTATTAAAAAAATATTATTTTAAGAAGCATGTAAATATAATAATGTACCGTATATAATATGATTAAAATACTAATTTTAAATATGATTTACATTTTTTTAATAAAAATAAGGCGTTAAAAACTATTTTTTGACCAATATTTTTACCCTTACTCAACCCGAGACCCGACCCACCTTACCGTTTAACATATATAACCCCATCTCGTTAAAATTCGCTAAGTTAAAGTGTGTAAATGCGAATGAATATTGTGTTAATTTTCATTTCGTCTATGTCACATGTAATGATATTGCGTTTTTCCAATTTATATCATAATACAAAAATATCGAACATACACTCTTTAAATTGCTTTTACAGTAATATTTAAAACATGCGCAATTTATTTAGTTATATAATTGATTACTCATGCTATATATGTTTTTTATTTTATAGTTCATTCGAATCTAACAACACTACGCCTTATTTGTGAAACAAGCCAAGAAATATTGTCTAATACTCAAGTTTACTACTCTTTGATATTACAAACGTTTCTTTGCGGTATTTCATACTTTGTTTTGCAAAAAAATGGTGTTTACATAAAATATATCATAATTTATAAGTTTATTTGACTTTTTTCACTATTTGTAAATGATATTGTTCGTAGTTCAATTTTAACAGTTATTGAAATTTATATCAATAATTATACATTAAATCAAATATTTTCTATACAAGTTTAAATAACAAACCCATGGAATTTTTGCACGGGAATAAAACTAGTAACTACTAGTAATACAACTGCTGGTATAGTATATTAATTGTGTCAACGCGAGATTTACAACGTAAATATCTTTAACTAAAAATCTGTAAAAATTATAAAAGTTGAATATTTTAAATGTACTTATAGAGATGAATAAAACAAGATCCTACATGAATATATTTTATCTTATATATTGAGATAATCTCATTTAAGACAAGTATTATCCATCTTAAACTTAAGACAAGTTAAATAGATACCACATTTATGATTTTCACAAAATATGTCTCATGTACAACCAGTAGAGAACTAACCATATTATCATATATAGTGACCAATCACGTAGAATAAATACTATTTACCTAAAAGTAGTTACTATTAACTAAAAAGTGGTCACATTTTGCAAAAATACACGGGAAAAGACTGTCGCACACATTAATTATCGTACGACTTTCATTAAAATTGAAACACAATGTCACTTAAGGATTTGATGGTGTAAGCTCAAATGAAGATGAGGAAAGTGAAAGGGAGGATGATAATATGGAAATGGATTATTAAAAAAAATTGTAATATGAAACTTGCTTTTTAATTATTTTAACTTGTATTACAAGCAATAACAACAACAATTGACTTAATGCGGTCTACGAGACGACACTTTGACCACGTTTTTGTTCATTTATTTATATATTATTTTTTTGGGTCGAAATTATAATTTTCGGAAACCTCTTCTTATAATGAACGTAAAAATATCGATTTTATATATAAATTTCGAAGAATTGGCATAATATAATCGAGGTCAATATTTAACAAGTTTGACTTTAAAAAGTGAGTGGTAGTTTGGATTGAATTGGAGGGAGTATAAGTTAAGTTCAGAAAACTTAAGTAAAAATAAGTTAAGTTAATCAAAAATAAGTTTAGAAAAGTTAAGCAAAAATAAGTTAGATTCAGCAAATATGATTTCAGCAAAAATAAGTTCAAAGAAGTTAATAAAAAATAAGATAAGCTCAGCAAATATAATTAAAGTTAAGTTCACCAAAAGTAAGTTCAACAAAGTTAAGCAAAGATAAGTTCGGTTCAACAAAGATAAGTTCAGTTCAACAAAGATAAGTTCAGTTTAACAAATACCCCCTTGTATTTTCTAAGATCTTCTACATTTCTTAAAACGACAAATTCACTAAGATCTTTCACTCTCCTTATTTGTTTATCATTTGTGGTTATAATAATTTACGACCCCACATTCTCCCTCTTACTTTCATTTACATTCATATATCTTACCACTAAATATTTGTCCAAAACAAATGTGGAAGAACATAAAGAAAAGGAGGAAGTATAACTTAAGTTCAGAAAAATTCAGCAAAAATAAGTTAAGTAAAAAATAAGTCCAAAAGAACATGACCGAAATATTACTTCACAAACCAAAACTAATACAATAAGATCATTGTAAAATTAGTACATCGATCTAAGTATCTAAGAGACTAAGAGCACTTGTTTTGGCTCAAAGATAATAGTAGTAGTTGTTTAATGCTAAGGCTAACAATGTTGTCTAAATACATTGTATTAGTGAGATGCTCTTTCAATGCCTCGTAGGAGAATATCTCCACTAATTGCATGGTTATAGCCAATAACTACATTTTTATGACCCATGTTTATAGTAGTGATTATGCCATTAACTTAGTGATTATGGTGTTAATTAATCACTTTGACCTTTTGGCTTTACTCTGTAAACATAAATTATAGGATCTTGATTAAAGCAATAATTACTGAAAGGTACTTACGTGATGTAGCCATTAGATCTGATAATAAAATCACTTGAGAAAGATAAAGAATAAACCCTTATTGCTTTGCCTTCTCCTGCCTTCCTTATTCTCTAATTCACTTTCTTTCTGTGTGTTTCTGATATGAATAAATTAGGTTAAAGCACAAACAGGTGTGCTTATATAGAGAGGTGGCAGGAGGGGCTTAATAGAATAAGTGGGCCTTTATGTTAATGGCCTGTAAACATTAACCGTAATCCACTTAAACTAGGACTTCTATTAAAAACCCGAAACATTATATTTAACCATTATTTAATTAAGGTGACTTATATCAGTAATTAGGTCCACATAATAGAGAATTAAATAATAATTCTTACATTCTCCCACTTGGACCATATTACTGATTAAAACATAATGTCACGTTTAATTATAACATAAGGCGCGTAGACGGTTAAATGAACACATAATGGGTTTATCTTAATTACCCTGATTATCCCTGAACAACTGGTTGAGTCATGGCGGAGACACTACTATAAAAGAGAAGTGGTCCTTCCATGTACTACGGACCAATCACTTAGAATAATCAGTCTGTACAAGGAGCAAACATAATCCCCAAATAATGTCCTTGAGGAAAAGGATCAATTCTGTTAATCGTGCAACAATAATGTATACAATAACAATAATACGATACAGAAAATTGTTCGGAAATCATCATCATAATAAAACATAAGTCGATTAATCAAAACATAAGTGTCATTATTACAAAGCACTAGCATGATCCAAACATAAACGAAAAAGCCTTAATGATTATCCTCCAGACCAATATCAATAGCATGCTTCATAAATGTCTTTGGAGGTAATCCCTTAGTTAAAGGATCTGCTATATTAGCACTAGTCATAATGTGCTCAATTGACACAGTGTTTTTCCGAACTTCCTCCTTAACTGACAAGTATTTCATTTCCATGTGCTTTATTCCTTTAGAATACTTGTCATTCTTCGAAAAGAAGACAGTTGCGGTATTATTACAATAAATTCTCAACGGCCTTGCAACATAATGCATAATGCTAAGCCCTGTAGGAGAAATTCCGCAACCATAAAGCTTGAATAGTAGCCTCAAAGCACGCTACAAATTCAACTTTCATAGTGGATGAGACAATAATTGTTTGTTTAGCACTTTTCCAGGAGATTGCTCCCCCAGCTAAAACAAACACATAACCAAAAGTGCTTTTCCTTGAGTCCACGCATCCACCAAAATCTGAGTCAGCATATCCAATAACCCATTTCAGGATTGGACTGATATCGACCCAACATACCTACTGCAAAACTTATGTCAGGTCTTGTACAGACCTGCGCATACATTAAGCTTCCAACCAGAGATGCATAAGGAAAGTTTTTCATGGTATTTCGTTCTAGCTCAATCTTAGGATACATACTTAAGTTGAACTTATCCCCTTTCTGAATAGGAACATCATTGGGATTACATTTTACCATGTTGAATCTTTCTAAAACTTTACTGATATAGACTTTCTGAGACAACCCTAATGTCCTTTGTGATCTGTCTCGAGATATTTCCACCCGGATCACATAGGACGCCTCTCCCATATCTTTCATCTCAAAGTTGTTTGATAGGAAATCTTTAGTTCGACGTAATAGTCCCAAATCACTGCTTGCTATAAGTATGTCATCGACATATAGACCAAAAATGCAAACTTACTCCCACTGATCTTCAGGTATATACACTGATCAACAGTGTTTTCTTGAAACCCAAAGGAGGTAATGGTATTATGGAACTTAATATACCATTGTCGAGAAGCTTGCTTAAGTCCATAAATGGACTTCTTTAATATACAGACCTTGTCCTCTTTGCCATCAATAATGAAGCCTTCAGGCTGAGCCATGTAGACTTCTTCTTCCAAACTCCCATTCAAGAATGCCGTTTTCACATCCATTTGATGTAGCTCTAAGTCAAAATGAGCTACAAAAGCTAAAATGATCCGTAATGAATCCTTCTTAGAAACTGGAGAGAAGATTTCATTATAATCAATGCCTTCTTTCTGATTAAAGCCTTTAGCTACCAGTCTGGCTTTATGTCGTTCAATATTACCCAAGGAGTCGCGCTTGGTCTTAAAGACCCACTTGCAGCCGACAGCCTTATGACCTACTGGTAAATTGACCAACTCCCAGACCTCATTCTTAGCCATAGACTCCATCTCATCTTTCATGGCATTAATCCATTTATCGGAATCATCACAATTCATAGCTTGTGAAAACGTAACCGGATCATTATCAATACTAATGTCAAATTCACCTTGTTGTAGATATACACAGTCATCTGAAGTAGTTGGCTTTCTAGGTCTTGTGGACCTTCTTAATACTATTTCAGGAGTTGTATCAACAACTTCAGTGGCAACGTTATCATTCTGAAGTGGAGGGTCATCAACGTTAGGTTCCACAGTATTGACTGGGTCAACATTACCATTATGTGGAACTTCATCAATTGAAATTGGGGGCAAAGAAACTGGAGTTGCCACCCTAACTTCATTGACTATGACATCCCTTACCTGATCACTCCCACTAACTTCGCCATTCTCAAGGAATTCGACATTTCCGGTTTCCACAATTCTTGTTTTGTGTGTAGGACAGTAAAACCTATACCCTTTAGACTTTTCTGGATAGCCGATAAAGAACCCACTAATGGTTCTTTGATCGAGTTTCCTTTCATGTGGATTATAAATGCGTGCCTCTGCTGGGCATCCCCATACATGCAAATGTTGAAGACTCGGTTTCCACCCTTTCCACAGTTCAAATGGTGTCTTTGAAACTGCCTTACTGGGAACCCGGTTTCCAACATACACAGCAGTCATAAGGGCATGCATCCACAACATCATGGGTAAGTTGGTATTACTCATCATTGTCCTTACAGCCTCTAATAGGGTTCGATTACGCCTCTCAGCTACACCATTCATCCATGGAGAACCAGGAGTTGTGTACTGAGGGACAATACCCAAACTTTCAAGGAGTTTTGCAAAGGGACCAGGATGTTGTCCTGATTCATCATATTTGCCATAATATTCACCACCTCTATCTGACCTTATGATTTTCACTTTCTTCCCCAATTGCCTTTCCACCTCCTTAATGTAAACCTCTAAAGCGTTTACTGATTGAGATTTTTCATGCAAAAGGTAAAGGTAACAATAACGTGAATAATCATCGATAAATGTGATGAAATATTTCTCTCCGCTCATGGAGGGAACATCAAAAGGACCACAAATGTCTGTATGTATAATTTCTAATAACGCAGTGCTTCTTGTGGACCCTTTCTTGGTGTGTTTGGTTTGCTTACCTTTAATGCATTTCACACACGTCCCAAAATCCGTAAAATCAAGAGAAGGTAACATATTGTTTTTAACCAATATGTTCATTCTTTCTCTTGAAATATGGGCCAAACGTTTATGCCACAAGAAGAAGGAGCTTTCATTAGAGCCTGTATCTAGCCACCATGTATTAGAAGGAATTTCAACATAATTTGATTCGAAACATACTAAAGCCAAAGGTTTACCCTTCTTTTCGAACCAATTCTTACGCTTTATGCAGTCTTGCTGAAAGTGCCCAGGATTTCTTACAGAAAGAGCAACTTTCCTGCTTCTTAATTTCCTTCTTTATGCCAGATGCAGACGGTTTATCAGAAGGGCTTAACTTAATGCCTTTTCTGTTTCTAAACTTACCTTTAGATTTCCCGCTTACATAAAGCACATGATGTGCCTGGGGTAAACCACCATTCTTACTTGAGGCATCAGCCTCATCTTTCTGTTTGATTCATGCTGCTTCCTGAACCAGTTTATTGGTCAATTCATTAACACTCCAAATTTCTTTAACGGTGTTGTAATGAAGGTGAAAAGCATCAAACTTATCAGGCAGAAAGTTGAATATAAACTGGGCGAGGAACGGATCCTCAACTTTCATGCTCAGTTTTCCCAACTTAGCTGCCAGATTCGTCATGTGCAACACATGTTGCTGCATGGTGGGAACATTCTCATTATACTTAGCAGTGGTAAGTTCAGACATAAGCCTTCCAGCTACCGCTTTATCGGTAGTCTGAAAGCGTTCCTTAATGATTTCCATGTACTTACTGGCTGTAGTACAGTCGTAAGAACTTTAAGCAAAGACTGTCAAGTTATTGAGAGAGCTTTGCAACGGTACTGCATTATGAACAATGCTCAGAACATTAGGCTTTGAGTTTATCACACAATAGCAATTATGACTAAGACTTGAGACTTAAATGAGTAACTCATAAACATTCATTAAGCAAGTGCAGTATCTGTGGACAACCTACGCATGCTTAATTACATAATCAAGTATACTCTCTTTAATGAGTGTTTCACTTTAATGTCAGGTTACCTGTGGGTAAAACCTTAATACAAGTTATTTCACCCCATTAGATGCTTAGTCGGATATTCACTACATAATTTGAGTCCACTGTGGTGAACATCAACATAATGTGAATGCCCAATTTAATTACGTTATGAGATCTGATCGCGTACGAGATGAAATCACTGTGGTGAATTTCAACTCGTCATAATGCGAAGGTCTCCTTTAATCGATACATAATATATAATTAGTCTTCAATAAGGATGTATGCTTAGTCGGATATTCACTGCATACTTTGAGTCCACTGTGGTGAACATCAACATAATGTGAATGCCCAATTACATTATGAGATCTGATCGCGTACGAGATGAAATCACTGTGGTGAATTTCAACTTGTCATAATGCGAAGGTCTCCTTTAATCGATACATAAGATATAATTAATCTTCAATAAGAATGTATGCTTAGTCGGATATTCACTGCATAATTTGAGTCCACTGTGGTGAACATCAACATAATGTGAATGCCCAATTACATTATGAGATCTGATCGCGTACGAGATGAAATCACTGTGGTGAATTTCAACTCGTCATAATGCGAAGGTATCCTTTAAGCATAATAGCATAATATTATACGAGCATACAATGAAAACAAAGAATAAGTATCGAAACAGCACGGGAAGACCTCAACCGAGTAAGACATCAGCTCGATCGAGTAGAAAATAAACAAAAGCACCTCGATCGAGAACAACTTTAGCTCGATCGAGAAGAAAATAAAGAAGAACCCCTCGATCGAGTACATCTTTAGCTCGATCGAGTACAAGGCAAAACAAGACCCCTCGATCGAGTAAACAATAGCTCGATCGAGCAGGATCAAAAGCATAAGGGCTCGATCGAGTAGAACATTAGCTCGATCGAGCAGAATTAAAAGCATAAGTGCTCGATCGAGGAGAACATTAGCTCGATCGAGCAGAATCATAAATATAAGGGCTCGATCGAGTAGAACATTAGCTCGATCGAGCAGAATTATAAACATAAGGGCTCGATCGAGCAGAACATTAGCTCGATCGATCAGAATTATAAACATAAGGGCTCGATCGAGCAGAACATTAGCTCGATCGAGCAACATCATTATTAAACCATCTCGATCGAGTGAAGCATTAGCTCGATCGAGTATGGTATAGATCATACGACATTCATACGCAACAATAATCATAATAAACCATACAAATCGAATTAGGGCAGCGCAAAACATCATCATAAATAATCATCATAAATCAAATAAAACGAAATAATTCGATTAGGCAGCGGAAACGATCATCATAACAGGATACGTTATCAATCATGAGGGTATACAATCAATTATGAATGAATGTTACAACATCATGATTAAAACATTAAATTCATTCATAAAAACATAATTAGAACATTAATCAGAATTACAACTATAATCACAACCATGCTCTGATACCAAATGTAAACATAAATTATAGGATCTTGATTAAAACAATAATTACTGAAAGGTACTTACGTGATGTAGCCATTAGATCTGATAATAAAATCACTTGAGAAAGATAAAGAATAAACCCTTATTGCTTTCCCTTCTCCTGCCTTCCTTATTCTCTAATTCACTTTCTTTCTGTGTGTTTCTGATATGAATGAATTAGGTTAAAGCACAAACAGGTGTGCTTATATAGAGAGGTGGCATGAGGGGCTTAATAGAATAAGTGAGCCTTTATGTTAATGGCCTGTAAACATTAACCGTAATCCACTTAAACTAGGACTTCTATTAAAAACCCGAAACATTATATTTAACCATTATTTAATTAAGGTGACTTATATCAGTAATTAGGTCCACATAATAGAGAATTAAATAATAATTCTTACATACTCTCCTATCACTATAAATATGAGAAGGTTGTAATCATTTTAGATATACATCTTCCATATCATCATCTTCTTTTCTATGTTAATTTTGAGCATACCATATGAGTTCCAACTCCTGATCGTTGAGTACACAACTTTTAGGAGTGTTGTGTGACCTTGGGGGACGACGCCTAGATCGATTTGCACCGTAGTCGGGGTGATTTCGTTTCTCATTTAGTGGCCTCCATACCACGACACAACAACATTTATTCTCTAAATATATATCGCCCCTATAGTGACTCTATATTTCCAACAGTAGTAATAGTAGAGTTTAAAATGAGTTAGGCTTCGCGGAATAAGTTATAATAAGTTCAATTTAAATTATTTCAGATCAGATAATTTCTTGTGCACTGATAAGAGTTAAACTGAAGTGAACTTAACTAAATAAGCTTAACTGAATGGAAATCAGTTCAGATCAATTTAGTTTGGATAATTTTATGTCCGGCTCTTGTCGGCTAATAAGAGCTAAACTGAACTGAATAAAACTAAAGTGAACAGAAACGAGATGAAATAAAAGTAGAATGAACAAAAAGTGCCTCAGTCCAAAAGGATAAGCATGAAATCCTTGAAATAATTGAACATGAATCAAGTTTGAGCAAAATACAAGACTGACTGACCGAAAATGGTGTTGTTAGGATCGAGGGCGACCCGGTGCATAGCAGTATCACCAATAAACCTATCAGTATGAGTAAAAGCGACATAAGACGGTGTCGTTCTGTTACCCAAGTCGTTGGTAATAATCTCGACATGATCATGTTGCCAAACCCCGACACAACAGTACTTTGTGCCAAGATCAATTCCGATTGCCGGACCTTCTCTTTTACCCGCCATTAATTTTATTAGAGTTGTACGATAGAAATAGTAAACAAAACTGAGTTAGTTTTGGCGTTTATATTACTGATGATAGGAATGAAATATATTATGACAGGAAGTGGGGGGTTTATACTTTATAATCGTTGGATTAGGAAAGTCATTGAACAGTCGTTTTAATTTTTGAATGTTTTATTATTTCAATTGGTATCTCTTAGTATGTCTTATGTGTCATAAATTGTCACCATTTTAATTAAATAAAAAGTACTTCATTTGTCCCGGTTAATTATTATCTTATTCTTTTTTTAGGGTGTCTCAGTTAATTGTTGTTGTTTTTATATTTGAAAAGTTTTTCATGAGTAATTTGATAATCCAATAGGATTATTGTCCACTTATCATCTATTAAGTGGAAACACAAATAGTCATCCACTCTTTTCTTGGTTTCGTGTCAAAATGAAAGGACAACAATTGACTGGACGGATGGATTAACTATTTTTAATTCGAGATCATGATGGATTAACAATTGGGGTTTTAAACGGTTTTTCTAACGAGTCACACGTTAGAAAAACCGTTAAATAAATAATACTCTATTTTATTCAATGTATTCTTCCCATTTCATTTGGCCTCTTGGATTAATGACATAAATTTGAAACACACAAAACACATACTCCCACGTGCAATTAAATATGGATCACTCAAAACACAAAATCCACGTTCAAACAAAAAAATAGGAAAAAAAACTTGAATATCCCAAAAAAAATAAGGAGTTTTTTCTCTTCGTCATATTATTTGAAAGGATTAATTAACAACAATAATCCATATTATTGGCCGTCTTCTCATAATATTCCAATTTTCATTTTAACTCACAATAACTGTAACACCCGGAAATGTACCCTATTTTTCTAGTAGAAATATTTTACGAAATCGTTTCAGTAATTTTAAGTTTTAATTTATAATTTTAAGTTTCGAGTCGAATTTAGAATTTCCGAGTTCGTATTTGGAATTTCTGCGAGATTCCATGAAAATCCCGTCTTAAGTCGAGTTTGACTTTTCTTGACTTTTGAGTCGGGTTTGACTTTCTTGACTTTGAAGCCGTCTTTGACTTTTTCCTTCATAACTCACACTACTCCCTCCCTTAACCTAATTTTTCATTCATCACAAAATCAAACACAAAACCCTTTCTTCTTACTTAAGAAACTTTCCCTCTTTGAATATCGATCTTAGAATCGTCGTAACTTCTTCGTTACTTGATAGAATTTACGTAAGTTTATCTTATTCTTCTTCCCTAACCTTCCTCTATCCGTATTGATAATAAAATTATCGTCTTTCTCGCTTTTCAAGCTTTCCGTCTTTCTCAAGATGAACTTTATTCATCTTTTTACGATCTATTTGTAGGTGGTGACCTCCAAGATCCCGACAAAGACTATTTCCTTATAGAATAGGAGCTTGACGATTAGTAGAGACGCTTAAAGGTAACGGTGAAGGGTTACTCGGTATCATTTACGTGTTTTACATGTTTATATGCTAGAAATCGTATTTAGAATACGATTAGAAAGATTAGGAACCATGCTATGATTAATGAATGATGTTATATGATGAATGTTGATGATATATATTGATTGTTGATGATTATTAGAAGTATATATGAGAATTGGATTGAATTGGTTAAGTGAGCAAAGCTCACGGGTGAACTGGGGTTCCTGGCCGGTCGACCGGCCGCTGGTCTGCCAACCGGCTGGGAACACATCAGTAACTTCTTTGGAAAACTTGGAATTTTTGTATATGGTGCTCTGTGCCGGTCGACCGGCCGCCGGTCTACTGACCGGCCCAGACCTCATTTATCTGTTTTTGGAATTTGCCCTGTGTTCTGAGCCGGCCCACCGGCCGCCGGTCACCTGCCCGGCCTGGAACACGGCTGTATATTTTTCCTACAATTTCTAAAACTCGTAATTTATAATAGTTCGCCTGATCCGTTTATCGTATAATTTTACGTAGTGACTTATAATATTCATGTTTTGGATATATGATATTTTATTCGCTTGTATCACATGTTTCGTGACGGTTTTCGATATGTCCCACTTTGAGTCGGTTTTTACAAATGATACGGTTTGAGCACTATTTTGTCTTGTGCTTTGTATTCTCATTCCTTTGGCTACCTTCCCGTTCGTAAGGCTGGAATGTCGGAACGGAGAGGTATCCTACTGCTTAAATGCATGTGTTAGTGGGCATACGACGCCGTTGTTGGGAGTTGAACGCTATGCGTTGATCGACCCGGCCGTCAAATGTTGTGTACTTGCGAGGTGGTGTTATTTGCATGTAGCGTACCGCTTGTTATGAGGCTTGTGCTCTTTTCCGCCTCTTTCGTGAATTGATCTACCGAATTTGGGGTACTCGGCGTCTATGATTGACCGAGTCTTGGATGCGACACGTGTATCGCATGTCGAATCGGAAAACGTGCATTCCGGGAATCTGGCCAGGTTTAGACTAGGAACCGTATTATTATCGTCGTCCTACCAGGAGGAAATTAGTCTACATATACGAAATGGATTGGATCGTGTATGAGTTTAGGGAAGGTTTTACTCCCGTGGATACCCTTTTAATCATACTTGCCATGTACACGATGCTAGTGCGTTTCATTTACCGTGAGAGATGTCGTCTTGTGTCGTCTTTGAATGCGTGATTTCATGATATTGTTCATGGTCATTGCATGATTGGACACCGTCATTGTCTTGGTTCGTGAATGGATGAGAATATGTTGGATTTACTGTGATCATCGCATGACTTGACTTGGTTTGTCTGTCGAGTCTCAATCTTATCAATCTTATACCGCTAACGGTGAGATGCAAGCCCTAGTGAGCGTATTCGGTTGCCTAAGAGTGTCTTCCCCGAGTCTTTGAATAACATGATGGTTTCGGATTTGATTTCCACATTATCTTATCATTATTTATCGAATTGCCTATCTATTCTTATCGTATCTCACATGTATATCTATATATGCATGATTTTACTTTTGTATTTCCTTATATGTACGTTTAATGTGATATGGCTGGGAGAACCCGGAGTTACTCCCCACTGATTGTGGCGTTCATGTTTTTCATGAATGAACAGGTTGCTTGCATGGATTGACTTTTTGGATATGATATTTTGGGGTTCGGGGGTGAGCTAGCGGGCGTTGTCCCTGGATGAAACACCTCTAGACGTTGTTTAGCTAGTTGCTAATTACTTTGTCTTTTGTTAACACTTTGAGAGACTACGTCTCTTGTGGTATTTTTATTTAGTTTGTAATATTTTGACACACACCTCGTGTTATATATCTTGCATGTTTAAAAGTTTTTAAAATACCGTATTTCCGCACATTATTTCACATGCTTGAATGTTTTATATTTCCGCATTCGCGAGGGTTGTCACAATAACGCTAACTATAGCTCCCTTCATCCCATAATAGATTATGGCAACCGGCTACTTGTTTATCTAGTTAACAGACCCCTTAATTGATCTCCTATGTAACTGACCCTTGATTAACCCTCTCGTTATGAAACTCACCCACTTAACCCTTCTCCTCCACCATATCATCACCACCACAACCACCCACAACTACTACCTATGCGTACTACACAACCGTCTGCATATGCTCCGTCGTGCTATCACTGAGATCCAAACTGACGGCTCCGAACCCGACAACGCTCCTCTTATGAATCCTAATTTTATTTTCTCCTTCAGCCCCAAATTGCTCAATTAGGGATCATTACTTGCTTAAGAGTACTAAGTTAGAATAAGATTGATTACCTGTAGAATTTGATCAAGGGATTGAGATTAGTTTTTATAACACTACCACCCCAAAATCTAAATTAAAACTTACCCCCAAATTGAATTGGGATGTAGGGTTTTTAAAAATTTATCAATACTGCTGGTGGAGGGCATGTTGGTTCAACGCGAAAACATTTGAAGAAAGCTATCGGGATGAGGTCGATGGCTGCTCAGTGGTGAGCGCGACTGGTGGCGTGAACAGTGGTGTTCGAAAATGGTGAACGGTGATGTTTGAAGTGAAGCTAGGTAGTGAAGGTTGCTATGTGATATGACTGTGGCGGTGGTCAGCAGGTCAGAATAATGGGCCCAAATTACCATTTTACCGGATTTAGCAGGTCACAAATTCACCAAGTCCAATACGAGAGGAAGGGAACAATAGTATGGTTTATTGAGGATTAAAATAAAGTGCAGATTAATATAAGAAGATGATCAATAGTATGGATTATTGTTATTAATTAATCCTATTTGAAATTAGGCGGAGGTTGGATTCTTGACACCCCAATCGATCAAAAATTACATAAATTTTTATTTCAGACGAAAAATTATCCGTCTTTATTTTAAGACGGATCAAATTTATATCAAATTATCACATTTATTGTCTAAAATATACCGAAAATTTTATCTTTATTAGTACCCCTTATAATTCAAAAATTAAATCGGGAATCTTGATGATACCAACACATGCGCATTCACTTTGCAGTAGGTCTTGCTTGCGACGGATCGGATCTTGCGACGGGTATTTTGTGAGAGGAAATGGGTAGAGGGGACAAGGTGGGCACCCCCCATGTGCTTCTCCACTCACTCTTAATGGGTATTTTGTGAGAGAATATGGTATCCGTCTTAAGCTTGCGACGGATAGTGTACGTCACAAATGAGAATTTATTTGTGTTCACTTTGCTACTTCCCCATCTGCCATCTGGGCATATTGTCACGCCTTGGTTTACTTTGACCTTAGAAAACCAAGCTCGTGTGCCACTTAACTCGCAGTCCTTCGCAAGCTAAGTCAGGCAACCTCTTTGCAGCGGAATTTGATATGTGTTGTAGAGACTAAGTGTGGAATATATGTTACTTATATTACACTTGAATGCTTAGGAGGATTACAAGGGTTGAATACAATGCTTTGTGTGTGTGTGTTTGGTAGGATGGATGGCAAATGAAGCCCCTCACCCCTATTTATACTACTCCTATGGATTACTCTAGAAGTGGAATCTTCTGGAATGCTCTGGACATCACAACCCAGAAACTTCCAGAATGTTCCAGACACTCCTAGAAACTTCTACCATGTACATGAATACTCTAGACTCTTCTAGACCCTTCTAGAACATTCTAGACCCTTCTACACTCTTCTAGAATATTCCGGAATGTTCTACACACTTCCGGAATCTTCTATGACTCTTTAGAATGTTCTAGACCCATCTAGAACTTTCCCGACTCCTCTAGACTTTTCTAGAAACTACTAGACTTATCTACAACATTCTAGAGTGTTTTGTACTCTATAAGGGGAGAGGGTGTGTCACATGTGTCCAAATGTTGCAACCCGTGACATTCTCCCCCACCTAAACCGTGAACGCCCTCGTCACGGTCTATCCCTTTGATCCGCATCCGAGGCTCGTTCATACCATTGTAATATGTTCTCACTGCATATTTGTGTTGTTGTCCCTTTGAAACTTCGTGTGGAGATTCCACAATGTTGGCACGCCCACGTGCCCTTGTTTCCCGTAAATGATGTCCCGACTTGTTGTACGTTTGGATCTCACATGCCCTCAGAGATCTCGTTTCATGCATCGATTTCGTTGGTGGCTTGGACCTACCACCGCCCCTTCGTTGACGCCTACGCCTCGGCATCTTTGTCACCCTTAAGGAAGCAATCCTTGACTCAACTTCCTTTTGTTGTATGAGTTCCACCTCGAACTCGTTCCCCTTTGACACAAATGTGATCACGCCATCTCCAAGTACAAATGGCCGAACTGTATCGATGAACTCCATGCCAAGGACCACATCCTCATCATCGATGTCAACCACCATGAACTTGGCCTTGCCCTTCCACTTTCCTAAGTGGAGAGGAACTCCATGGGCCACCCCGTGTATCGGCGTAGATGAAAAGTTCACCGCCTTCAACTCACCGGCCTCCGTTTTGGTGTAACGGATGTCCATGTTCCTAGCCACTCTCAAGGCAACGTAATTGTGCGTTGCACCTGAGTCGACTAGTATTCTAGTATGAACACCATTCACCTTCCCATTAACAGTCAACAAGTTCCCTTTGTACTTGCGTCCCGCCTCTTTATTTGTCGCTAGCACCTTGCACACGACCTCGGTAGCCTTTTTAGTCGGCTCGACTTCACGATTTGTCGTAGCATCCAGCCCCGCAAGCTCCTTGCTAACGACCCCGGTAGCCTTTAACGTCGGCTCGACGCTTCTGGTAGCCTTTGATGTCGGCTCGACATCAAGTTTTGTCGCGGTAGCCAGTCCCGTCGGCTTTTCCACGACCCCCGCATTGAGAAGTCTCATTGCCTCGAGCCTCCGTGGTTCGTGGGCCTCTGACGACTCCTCGTCTTCATAGCGCATCACCATTGCGCTAATCTTTGCCCGCTGTGGACACTCCCTGACCATGTGCGGCCCTCCGCACAAGAAGCAGTTGAAGGTCTTACCTTTATCGCGCCCCTGCGTACGACTTTGGTCCCGTACTGCTTCCTTAGCCCTCGTACCATCACCCCTGATGGTGCTTGATTGGCGGTCTCCCCCACCAATCTCATTGCTGTTATCCGCCTCTTTGCTTCTCCTTGGATCTCTTGTTAGCTCGTACAAGGATTCTGCAGCCGCAATCGCCTCGTTTAGGGTCTTCACGTTGCGGCGTTTCAACTCTTGTTCCGCCCAATGTTGCAACCCGTCCATGAAGTAGATGAGCAACAAGTTCTCCGGCATACTCGACACCTCTAACACGGTTGATGAAAATTGCTTCACATATTCTTTTACGGTCCATGTGTGCCGCAATGCCCTCAACTTCTTCAAAGCAACCTCCTCGGCATTTTTGGGGTAGAATTGCTTCTTGAAATCTACCTTGAACTCATCCCAGGTCCTGATTTGGCACATTCCCTGCTTCACCTCACCTTGTCGTCGTCTCCACCATAGAATGGCATCCTCGGCAAGGTACATACTTGCGGTGGTGATCTTCGTGACATCGTCTCGAACTTGGAGGGCTTCAAAGTAGCGCTCGACGCACCATAGAAAATTATCTATCTCCTTTGCGTCCCTACTCCCACTGAATTTCGGCGGCTGAGGCACCTTGATCCTAGTTGATGCCTCCCTCAGTGTGGCACTCCCCGCCACTGCAGCTCTACACACCACGATTTGTTCTTCGAGCTCGTCGATTCGCTTTAAGAGGGGTTGGACTAAGGCCATCAGCCTCTCGTCCATCCTCTTGTCAAGCCTCTCTTCGATGGAGCTTGCCAGAACGTTGAACGCACCTTGCGTTTTCTGCTTCACAAGGTCGTTCACCCCATTTTCCAACACCTTGACCCGGTTTGAGACGTCCTCTACCGTCTCATTGATTCCCTCGAACGCCCCTTGGTGCTGCACCACAGCTTCCTCCAAGCGCGCAAGCCGAGAAGCAGTAGACTCCTTTGCCTTCTGAACATTAACAGTCCCACTAGTTGCTCCAACACTCGACATTTATGCAATGTATGGTCTTCGCAGGCGAACCTGCTCTGATACCACTTGTCACGCCTTGGTTTACTTTGACCTTAGAAAACCAAGCTCGTGTGCCACTTAACTCGCAGTCCTTCGCAAGCTAAGTCAGGCAACCCCTTTGCAGCGGAATTTGATATGTGTTGTAGAGACTACGTGTGGAATATATGTTACTTATATTACACTTGAATGCTTAGGAGGATTACAAGGGTTGAATACAATGCTTTGTGTGTGTGTGTTTGGTAGGATGGATGGCAAATGAAGCCCCTCACCCCTATTTATACTACTCCTATGGATTACTCTAGAAGTGGAATCTTCTGGAATGCTCTGGACATCACAACCCCAGAAACTTCCAGAATGTTCCAGACACTCCTAGAAACTTCTACCATGTACATGAATGTTCTAGACTCTTCTAGACCCTTCTAGAACATTCTAGACCCTTCTACACTCTTCTAGAATATTCCGGAATGTTCTACACACTTCCGGAATCTTCTATGACTCTTTAGAATGTTCTAGACCCATCTAGAACTTTTCCGATTCCTCTAGACTTTTCTAGAAACTACTAGACTTATCTACAACATTCTAGAGTGTTTTGTACTCTATAAGGGGAGAGGGTGTGTCACATGTGTCCAAATGTTGCAACCCGTGACAATATGGCCATATGTTGTTCCTCTCTCTCCACTGGAACACTATTAAGCTCTTTCCTTCACTCTCTGTCTAGCTAGGTTAGAACCTATATATAAGGTCTTATCTATCAATCTCTTCTCTGCCGACCGTACAAGATTCTTCTCAATATCTCATGCCTCCTTTATTATAGTATTTTGTAACGGGCCATATTATTCTATAGCTTTCGAAGTGTCTGATATTACAATGTGAATAGATAAGACAAAACCAGAGTGTTTAAAAAGTAACATTTTATTTTATCTTATTATCACATGGACCATACTTAATCCGTCATAAATTTGTGACGAATATTGTCGTTTGCAAGGGAGACTTGCTCTATTAGTATTAAAAGGAATCAATTTTGAGTCAAATCTTCATTTACTTCCCTATGCAATATACCTAGCAAACGGGTCAATTCGGTCGGGATCGGGTTATTTTGAATTTGTAAAATTTGGGTAGAATGGGTCATTTTTTGAGCCAATTATTATCGTATTTTTTATGAATAATAATTAGTGTATAAAAATAATTCGCGTCAGGTTATATTGGCTTGTGTCATGCTTTGGTCTCGAGCTCATGTGTCGGGTTGGCTAAAAGTCAGGTTATTGGGTTGGATCAGCGATGGCTTTTAGACCTGACAGTTCAGGTTTGCAAGAATTCGAACCGGATCGGGTTGGGTTATTTTTCGTGCTGGTTGTTATCAATGTATTTGGGGATAACCGTATATATGCAAAAGTAATATTCGGGCAGAACTTGGGTTTTGGTCAGATTCGTGTCCTCAATTTGGATTTGGGCCGAGTCAGTTTTGTGAGGTCTAATTGCTTTTTAATATACATAATTTACTCCTTCATTTATACCACTTTTACGATTCTACTATTGACATTTTTCTCTTATTTCACGAAAAACTCAATGCAAAGCACCCACTAATCAACCACAATTCCATCATCAACCCATTGTCGAATCTAATCCGTGGATACCATTTACTTTTGAGTGGTATTTGAAACAACACTTTCACTGTACTTTTCTTTAATTATACATCTTTTTTACTAAAAATATAATTTTATGAAAGACTTTTTCATAACAAATCTAAGGCCCTGTTCTTTCTGACTTTTTAGAGCTGAACTGAATTTAATAGAACTGAACTGAACTGAACTGAGTTGAACTGAACTGAATGGAGCTAAACTGAACTGAACTGAACGGAGCTGAACTGAATGGAGCTGAACTGAATTGAACTTAAATAAGCTTATTAGAGCTAAACTGAGCTGAAAAAAATAAATAATAAATATAATAATAACAACAATAATAATAATTATGATTATTAGTTGTTATCATAATCATAATGGTAATGATAAATATTATTAGTTGTTATCATTAGTCTTAGTAATAATATTAGTAAATAGTAATAGTAGTATTAATATTAATATGATTGATTTTGATAGTCATAACATTCATTATAATAAAAATAATAATTAGTGATAAAAATAATAATAGTAAGAATAGTAGTAATAACAATAATACTACTAGTAGTAGTAGTAGTAAATTTCTTTTAAATTGTGTTTTGAGCTTGATAAAATAATAATAGTAATAATAATTATTATAATAAATAATAATAGTAATATTAATAATAGTTGCTATAAATAGAATATTCCCCTACAATTCATAATAATTTTCGTATTTTGTATTGCATAGTTTTCGAGACGACACTTTGACTTGATTTCTTTTCATTTATATTCAATTTTTTTCATTTAAAAAAAGTTTCCAATTTTTTTTTATGATGAATGTAAATGTTTTTTGTTATAACATCAAATTTTTTATTTTTTAAAACTTATTTATGGTCAAAGTTATAACAAGGGATAATTATGAGATTGAGCGAGTATTATTATTTAATTATTATTAATAATAATAGTAATAAAATAATAATAATAACTAATATTAATATTAATATTAATAAAAAAAAATTAAGTTTAAAATGGGTAGAACTGAAGTGAGCTGAATTTAGTGGAGTTGAACTGAACTGAGTAGAGCTGAACTGAACTGAACTGAACTAAATGGAGCTGAACTGAACTGAGCTGAACTTTACTGAATAGAGCTGAACTGAACTGAAATGAGCTGAAATTAAGCTGGAAAGAAGAGGGCCTAAATATGTTAGTTCATACTTCCTCCGTTTCATTTGGTTGTATACGTTTGCTTTTTGGGCACTATTCATAAGTTAGAAGAATCTTTAATACAACTTATAATATATAAGATAAAAGATAGTCATGTGAGATTTTGTTTAAATTGTCTTACCGAGAACAATATTAATATCAAAATTTTATAATTTTTAATAATAAGTAACTAAAGATATAAACAAAAAAAAAAGAGCGTTGACATACGTGATAAAGCAAACGTATACAACCAAATGGAACGGAGGAAGTATAAATTGTCGTGCAAGTTGGAAGTTTTGTTTTTCTTTTATTTTCGCAGTACGTTTTTTAGTCATTTTAATACTTTTCTTCACATTACTTTCCATTACCATATCCTTAAACCAAATAAACTCTAAACTTAGTTTATTCAATTAATAATAAACAACTTTCTCAAATCAATCATTTTCTTCAAATTTGGGCGATAATATTCCCTATAGAATAAATTTTTAGTTCATTTATTTCAAACTATCAATCAAGGCGTTGGTTTTTTTTTACGTTTTTTATAACAATATTTTAGTTTTTTCTAGGGTTGTGACATTGTGGCAAATCGGAGTTGTTAGGTGGTGGTGGGATGGCGGCGACGGTGAACATCAAGGGGACGATGGCGATATACCAGAGAAGGAGACCCGAAGTGGACATTGGTGGTGAGATAGGAACGTAGATCGTGACAGAGTGGGTGGTTCAATGGAGAGATTGGGTGGTGGCTGGCCAACGGCGGTCGAGCAGATGGTGGACTGGAGGGCTGTCGGAGAGTAAATATAGGTGGCGATAGTAATGGTGGTTGGGAGTTGGCGATGAGGGGTGGTTGTACTACGCTGAAGCGACATGGTTTCATCACTATTTTTTTTCTTTTGGTTTTGCTGTACAAATGAAACAATGCCCGGTAGAAGGTTTCATGGCGTTGATAGGAGAACCTTGGTTGTTCTTGCAAAGAATAACAATCATGTTCAAGATGGTCATCTCTTGGAAAGGAAGGGCACAAGTCTCATATGTGTGGCCAACACCACCACATATGTCACAAATAGGTTGTTGAGAGTACGTTCTTGGAGGAGACCTTGGTTGCTCAAGATAGTAGACTCTAGCATGACTAGGTCTCTCCCCTTGGATATGATGAATTTGTCCCCGATAAAACACCTACTCATGCACTCAAAGAAAGATCAAATAGTCTAATGCAAATAGTTGCACTAGGACAAATGGGAAATCAAACAAATAAAAGTGAACTAAGCCTAAAACAAATAGGGAACCATGTGTAAAACACAAAAGTTTATGGGTACCGTGTGCAAATCATTTCCCCTCACAAACATAAACACCAATTAAACCTTACACGTCAGCATGTTTTAACGGGTGTTACTGATGTAAGATTTATTTAACCTCGCAAGCGAACGAGTTATCGTTGGTGATGATCATTATTTATATACATATTTTATGCCTCCCTTAGATGCATTTAACTTGATTTACCGTCTTTCCTTGCTTATTTCTATGCTATTTTAGCTAGAATATAGATCCTGCCGCTTCTGTTATGTTTTAATGCAGATTGGATGCATTTGGAGCTTTTTGAGTAGATATGGAGCATGGCGGAGTAGGATCGTAGAAGGTTATGCACGGGAATCGAGAATGAAAGAGAAGAAATGAAGAAAAATCGAAGAAACGAGGCTTTTGAAGGGCTGCTCGACCGAGCAGACCTACCTTGCTCGGTCGAGTCGCACTGTTCTCTTGCTCGATCGAGCAGAAGTGCCTTGCTCGATCGAGCAGAACCTAATATTTCGGCGGATTTCTATATTTTCCTAAACTTTAACCTAATTAATTAGACCTTTTGTATTATAAAAGGAAAGCTCGTCTTTCATAATTAGACATGCTTTCTTATGCTTTTGAATGTTTTCATGCTTTAATATTAGAAAACCTAATTTAGTTTGCTTGCCTCCGGATTTTATTCATCAAAGACGATTGTCTTTAGTTCAACTTGTAATCGGTATTCTTAATCTTTCTTTATTATTCAGTTAATTGCCTTCTAGTTCAAATTATACTTTGTTCATCCTTTCATTGTTGTTAATCACGTTTACTTTAATTATTATTGTTGTTGTTTATATCGTTATGAGTAGCTAAATTCCTTTATAGGGTTGAAAGGGGATCTAGGATTGTTAGAAGGGGTAGATTAATTAATTGAATTGCAATTGCATGGTTATCGTTTGATTATTGTTTTAATTCTAGTTGTTTGATTACTGGCCAGGATTAATTAACTAGTCTCGCGAATTAGGATTGACACTGACCGGGTTAAGACTAAGATAGGCTACGATAATTGAATAGAACTCGTTTAATGATAGCGATCGCATGTTAAATTGTAGATCTAAAGGGCATAATTGAATCGACCGATCTTGTGACCTTAGATGCCTTTATTGCATGATAGTTGATTTCGTCCCTATCCCTGAACAATAATCCTAGTGAACCTGTGACCCTAGACTTTATTGCATGATAGTTGATTTCGTCTCTATCCCTGAACAATAATCCTAGTGAACCTGTGACCCTACACTTTTAATCTTATTGTTTACAATCGTTTATTATTAGTTGTTATTGTTTATTATTAGTTGTTATTTCTATTAGTTGTTATTGTTTGCTATTAGTTACTGTTAATGATTACTTTTAGTTTAGAAACCAATCTCAAAACCCCGAAATTGTTACTTTAGAGACAAACCTAGTTTAACAGATTAGAATACTACCGTCTCCCTGTGGATTCGATACCTTGCTTACCGCTGACTATTAGTTAGTTTTGATTTAGGTTTACTTTGATTAAGGAGACGCGACTTTACCCTTATCAAATTTGGCGCCGTTGCCGGGGAGGCAACAGTTTTCTGTTCGTTTCTACTTAGTTTGTCATTTTCGTCTCAGGGAACCTAAGTTGCTTGAGACCGTTCTCATCCTTTTCTTTAGTTTTTGTTTATGGCCAGGTGTTCTAGGTCCGTTCTCGTGCCCTACGATTCCGAACCAGAGAAGACTCTCCGGTCTAGATGAAACTTTTGGAAGGAAATTCAAGAAGCGGAAGACTTGAGTACGCTTGAAACAGTTTACGCCGAATTCGTCGCAGAAAAACCGTCCTTAGAAGAGGAAACACCTATTTCTGCACCTACTACAACCATGCCTACTCTAGCCAGCCATTCGGAGCCTACTTTTGCATCTATTCCCAAGGGATTTCAACTCCCTACTACGGGTAATAGTACTTTTGAGATTCGTCCATCTTATATCTCTTTGGTGGAGCGAAACATGTTTGGAGGAAGCCCTACTGAGGATCCTGCTAAGCATATGGAGAAATTCACCAACTATTGTTGCTCTATTCCTTTGACGGGTGGGGTGACACAAGATCAGATCAAGTTGGTGTTGTTTCCCTTTTCATTACGAGACGGAGCAGAAGATTGGTTGAGTGAGTTAGATATGGTTGCACTTGGCATCACCGATTGGAATTCTTTGGCTCTTGCATTCTACAAAAGATATTTTCCGCCACAGAAAACCAATGTCATTCGAAGCCAAATCACAAGTTTTAAACAAGGTCCCAATGAGAACTTTAATGAGGCCTGGGTTCGCTTCAAAAAGCTTGTCAAGTCTGTTCCACATCATGGTTTTGATATTTGGTTCTTATGCAACCAATTTTATAATGAGTTATATGATGATCATAGGACATTGCTCGATTCTGCTGCTAATGGGAGATTCCAAAATAACACTACTGATGCCAATGCTGTTGGAGTAGGTGTCCTCGACAATAGTGCGCCACATAATAAATCTTATTAAGGAATATAATTGGGATATTTATTGACTATATATATGATTAGTCAGTTGATTAACGTAAATCAATAACGGTTGGCTGATTAGAGTTTGACGTTATTGTCGTATGACGCCGGTGATCAACTGATCCCTTTCGGTCACACCTAAAGGATGAAATCCAAATAGTAACTAATTATTTGTATATGATACAGTTAATTAGTACATTACTTATATTCGATATGTACGAGAGTTAATTGTTAGAAATTGAGTTAAGAACTCAAATTCGATTAAGTTTATTTTTCAATTATGCGATAATTGACTAATAAATTTATATCTTATTTTAATACTATTAAATAAGATTTAACTTAGTAATTAATCGTTAAATTACTAAATTAGTTGAGGTTTTGAGATAGAGGTAATTAGTTAATTATATTTACAAGGAGTTGTAAAATAAATTAACTAAGCATTGTGGGACCCATTATATATTGATATAATGGTAAAATATTACTTAAAATGTTAAGTACATATTATTCATTTAATTGTGTCATATAATTGTTATATGATCAAATTAACACTTAATTATACAAGATAATTAAGCATATGATTAATAAGTATTTGTGGGACAAATATCAAAAATCAAAATGGATCAAAATAGGCCTCACATGGCCGGTTTCAATGTAGTGGATGGTGATGATGGTTGCTCTTATTCATACTCACAAGC
Organism: Heliosperma pusillum; assembly: GCA_022085475.1. Lineage (NCBI taxonomy): Eukaryota > Viridiplantae > Streptophyta > Magnoliopsida > Caryophyllales > Caryophyllaceae > Heliosperma > Heliosperma pusillum. The sequence goes on along the minus strand of JAIUZE010073326.1, from coordinate 122,448 downwards.
AACATGTAATTATGACATGAATAGTAACCTAAAATTATTTCATACTAACACTACACTCTACCACTTTGCATGTGATTAAAATAAGCAAAATAAGAGCCTTGTGAAGCTCTTCTTGACCGGCCATATTGTCTTTATAAGGGCAATATGGTTGTTCATTTCTTTTGTTCAATTCTTGCTTGTTTTTCCTTCTTCTCTCAAAAACTCATCTTCTCTCTAAAAACTCTCAAATACTAATATTTACTAAGTATTACTAGTGTAGTAATATATTCTAATATTAGTAGAATAATATCTATCTTATTATCTAGTTAATAATAAGAGTAGGTTATTTGGTGTCATCTTGGTGCATCTTAAAGGAGGTCTTCTAGTTTGGAGATTATTATTATTCATCCATATTTATAGCTCAAGAACAACAAGAAGGAGTTCTTGTTGTGCCCATTTTATTTCCATATCAATGTGAGGAAATTTCTTCTTTTATATAAATGTCTTTATATTTGCATGCATGTTACATAAATCATTAAATACTAAATTAACAAGTAATTTAGTAACAAATTAGAGGAGTCTAATTAAGGTCTATGGACTTTCATGTGGTATCAGAGCTATCTTGTAGCATGCATGTTCATTTTGGACATTTTTATTAAAGTTATAAGATAACTAATAAATCAAAAATTTAAGTTACAATACGATTCTGACAAAAATATTTGGTGCATGTATACCTAATGACCTCAAAATAGTTGTGGTCAAATTTCGTGATTATAGGGATTGATTTGCTATTTATTTTGATTTTTGGCATTTAAACCGAGTTAACATGCATTTTATGAGTTAAAAGTTAACTAAAAATAGTTGCATGTTGATTATGGCCATGAAATTTTAATATGATCTCACATGCATGTCTTACATATTGTATGTAAAATTTCGTGACTTTTAATTAAGTATTGCATGTTTATTGATTTTTATACGATAAAAGTCGATAATATGAGATTATAATGTTCATAAAATTGAAACGTCCTTTTATAGTCTTGAAAATTTTTGGTACATTTTACATTCTGATGTTGATACTCTTGGTGAAATTTCATAATTTTTTTCACTGTTTTACTATATTTTATGATTTGTATTTCATAAAACCATTAAATAACAAGTTATTTGTTCATAAAATTAATTTAAATTTTTTGAGCAAATGTTTTATTTTTAGAGTTCTTGGAATTGTTCCAGAATGTACAAAAGTTTTTGGTTTCAAATTTTATGATGTTTATAGTTTATTTTGGTTTTATTTCATAATTGTTATGATTAAACCGTAATATTTAGCAAATGAAATCAAATCGATCTAATTAATGACCAACAAAATTAGTAGGGACTAATTTTGAGTTCTAAAACAGTTTAGTTAATTATTTTGAATTTAAATGAGATTTAAATGTTGATATTGATTTTTAATGGTTAAAAATCAATAAATCCCGAAAAATCGAGCTACCATGAGCATGAATGTGTTTAGGGCGATTTTGGCATGAATTTCGCAGCAATTTATTTTATTTATGGTTGAATGAATGAATGTCATTTATTTAATAATTTATGCAAATTTTGTACCTAGTATGACCTAGTTATTTTAATCGTTATTACCCGTAATGTAAGGGAATAACAGTTTGGTTGTAATTTTATTGCAATCTCGTATCGCCGGTTTGTATAATTTAATAACTTTATTTCATAGAATAAATGTATAATAGGAATTTGTATATTTGTATATTTGTAATTATTTTTATGGAGACCGGTGACTCCCTCAAGACGGTGCCATTTTGGAAGGTGTTCCAAATGAAGAGGCAAGGGACCAAGGAGTTGGTTTCCGAATTTGTAATTATCTAGTTAATTTGATTAGCTAGGTGGCCATACTAGGATTTTATCGTTGCTTGGTTGCTTGCTTTATTTCCGCTAATGCCAAAATCGTCACACATGCATTTTATTTTCCGTTATTGTCAATTCAACGTTATTCACAATTCACCGACTTAGTTCACTTATAGGGAATTAATAACTAAATTGACAATATCTCTCACATATTTAAAAAATTGAGATTAGCTTTACCAATTAATAATACCTATGAATCCCGTGTTCATTAGGGCTACCACGCTCGTGGGTCCCTTTTTACCTCGGGTAAGTAGGGTGATACGATCACAAGCTAAAATTGGATTTGACTCAACGAGATAAGCGTTATCTTGGGACTAGGAGATGGATTTAGTTGAAATCCGTCAACCAAGAGTTATAAGGGTAGAATTAGTCAAGTAATGACTTACCATTTCTAGATAAAGGTAGCATGCGATGACTATTTTTATTTAAAGATGGGTCTTGTAATCATTTATATAATTTAGTGAGAGCTCATTATATAAATGCTAAACTTGTTAAAATGTTTTCAAGTAAATTAAAAATGAATGTTTATATATTTATTTTTGTTGTAGTTACCATATTCGCATAATGTCGACATCATCAATCGTTGCATCCTTGGGTAAAGACTCATGGTTGAGGTCCGTCATGGACAAGTGTGTCCTTAAGGATGACGGAAGTAACTTCGTTGAATGGGAATCAACGATCAAGAGCGTCGCGTTATCCGATAACGTGCTTCGCTACTTGGTCGAAGAGCCCCCCACCGAACCCGCGCCAAGATCGTCTGCGGTGGTTCGGGCCGAGTATGACCTTTATTTGAAGGTTGCTAATGACGTCAAGAATGTCTTGATTTGGTCAATCTCACCCAAACTCAAACTCCAATTGATATCTCTCAATGCATATGCGATATTCACGAGGATTACGTCGATGTTTTCGCAAGCCCCTCAAGTTCTCCAATATGAGGCGGCTACGAAATTCTTTGACACCAAGCTTCAAAGGGGCCAAAAGGTTGGCCCACACGTGCTCAAAATGGTTGAGCACGCGGACACCTTAGAGCGTCTAGGGTGCAAAATTCCGAAGCAATTGGTGGTGGGTAAGATCCTTCATTCCCTCACACCTAAGTTCACCCAATTTAGGGTGAACTATAACATGAATGGCATGGAAAAGAGTTTCCATGAACTCCATGCACTCCTCACCCAAGCGGAGAGGGACATGGAGGCTAGTGGGAGTGAACCCAAGGATGTTCTTTCCATGAAAATGAAGAACATGAACCTTGGGGTGAGAAAGGACAAGGGAAAGGGTAAGACTCTTTTCAAGAAACTCTTTTCAAGAAAGCCGGCAAGGGAAAGGGCAAGGTCTTTTATAAGCCCAAGCCCAAAGTCAACAAACACGCGGAGGCGGATTGCTATTATTGTAATGGCAAAGGGCATTGGAAACGCAATTGCCCCAAATACTTGAAAGAAAAGAAGGACGGTTGTGTGACAACGTCAGGTAAAATTCTTTCATCACTCTATATGATAGATATTAACTTTGCTAGTACATCTTCTTGGGTATTTGATACCGGTTGTGGTTCTCACCTTTGTAATCATGTACAGGGGCTGAAGGACGCGCAAGCACTAGCCAAGGGTGACGTAGACCTACGCATGGGAAATGGAGCTAAGGTAGCCGCAGTTTCCGTGGGCACCTAAGTTCTTCTTTTGCCTAATGGTTTAGAGTTGTATTTAAATAATTGCTATTATGTACCAACTCTTACCAAGAACATTATCTCCATTTCCGTGTTAGACATGGAAGGTTTTTCATTTTGTATTAAGAACAACTGTTGTACTTTTGCTTTTAATGAAATGGTTGATGGCGAGGCCATTTCTATTGGAGGTATTTATGTTCTAGATATTGCAAAAGAGGTCTATCATGTAGAAAACAAGAAGCTCAAAACAGGTGAACCTAATCAATCATACCTTTGGCATTGTCGTTTAGGGCACATAAATGAACGACGCATAAAGAGACTTGTTTCATCTAAAGTACTCAAACCATTCGATTACGAATCTTATGGCGTATGCGAATCTTGTCTTCTAGGCAAGATGACTCGTGCTCCTTTTACGGAAAAGGACACGAGCAAGTGAAGTATTAGGACTTATACATACGGATGTATGCGGTCCAATGACTATCCAAGCTAGAGGTGGTTATCACTACTTCATTACTTTTACCGACGACTTGAGTAGATATGGATATGTCTACTTGATGAGGCATAAAAGTGATGCTTTTGAAAAATTCAAAGAATTTCAAAATGAAGTAGAAAACCAATTGAATAAAAAGATTAAAACCCTACGATCCGATCGTGGTGATGAATACTTGAACAATGAATTTGATTCACACTTAAAAGATTGTGGTATAGTATCACAATGGACTCCTCCTGGGACACCTCAATTAAATGGTGTGTTCGAAAGGAGAAATCGAACTTTATTAGATATGGTTTGATCTATGATGAGTTTGACAGAGCTTCCTAATTATTTTTTGGGGTTTTGCTATCTTCTCTGCAATATTTTCAGTAAATCAAAGCCCGACTAAAGCGGCAAACAAGACTCCATATGAGATATGGACAGGGAAAGTCCCTTATTTGTCGTTTATGAGAATTTGGGGATGCGAGCTTTTGTTAAGAATAAGTCTGACGATAAACTCGCACCCAAATCTGACAAATGTCTTTTCGTAGGATATCCAAAGGAATCACGTGCTTATTACTTCTACAATAAACACGAGGACAAAGTGTTTGTGTCTCGTGATGCAGTATTTTTAGAAAATGATTTTATTACTAAAAGACAGAGTGGGAGAAAATTTGAACTTGATGAAGTCCAAGAGCCACAAACTGAAAAGGACGACGAGGAAAACGTTCCCTCTTCGTATGGCACGGTCATTATTCCTTCGGAACCTAGGAGGTCAAGCAGGATTAGTCATCAACCTGATAGATACCTTGGTATTATAGAGGAAGGTGATGACTATAATGTGTTACTTTTTGAAAGTAACGAACCTACTACCTACAAAGTAGCCATTTCTAGTCCCGACTCAAAGTTATGGCTAGGAGCCATGCAATGCGAAATGGATTCTATGTACGACAATCAAGTATGGGACTTGGTTGATTTACCTAAAGAGGTAAGACCTCTTCAGTGTAAGTGGATCTATAAGATCAAAAGTGGCATAGATAAACATAATGATGTTTACAAAGCTACATTGGTGGCAAAAGATTTCATCCAAGTTCATGGTCTTCACTATGACGAAACCTTCGCCCCAGTCGCCATGCTTCGATCCATAAGGATTATCTTAGCGGTTGCCGCATTTCATAATTATGAGATTTGGCAAATGGATGTCAAAACAGCTTTCTTGAATGGGATTCTAGAAGATGAAGTGTACATAACACAACCTGAAGGTTTTGTGGATCTATCAAACCCTAAGAAGGTATGCAAGCTTAAGAGATCCATCTATGGTCTTAAACAAGCATCCAGAAGTTGGAATCATCGTTTCGATCATGTAATTAAACAAAATGGTTTCACTCGAAGCGTCGAGAAACCGTGTTTATACATGAAGTTTAGTGGGAGAAAAGTAACTTTTCTAGTCTTGTATGTAGATGACATACTACTCATTGGGAATGATATTCCAATGCTCACTTCTGTAAAGGAGTGGCTAGGAATACATTTCCAAATGAAAGACTTAGGAGAGGCCCAGCGCATCTTAGGTATCCGGATCTATAGGGATAGATCTAAAAGGATACTAGCATTAAGTCAAGAAACTTATATTGATAAAATTCTTGATCGGTTCAACATGAAAGACTCTAAGAGAGGCTTTCTTCCTATGGGAAGTGGGATCACTTTGAGCAAGTCAGAGTGCCCTACTAAACCCGAGGAGATTGAACGCATGAAATTGATCCCTTACGCATCTGCTGTTGGATCAATCATGTATGCTATGATGTGCACTCGTCCCGATGTTGCATATGCTTTGAGCATGACAAGTCGTTACCAAGCAAATCCAGGTGAGAGTCACTGGATAGCCGTAAAGAACATCCTTAAGTACTTGAGAAGGACCAAATATTCGTTCTTAGTGTTTGGAGGCAAGACTGAGTTACGTGTAAAGGGTTACACAGATGTCAGTATCCAAACAGATAAGGATGATATGAAATCCCAATCATGTCTTAATGTCTGTCATTCATGATACGTTGACACATTTCCATCCAACAAAATTGCTCCAATCAAATGTACTTCCTTGCCCAAGTCTTTGTCTTACATTACCCATAGTTAGCACAAAACCAGCATTATTGTACTGTGTAATGTGTACTGAGTTTTTCTCCCTATAATATCAGAATAAAAATATTAAATATCACTGTCAAAATTTTAAACGTGTTGAATTTCACCATCCATGTGCTTAAATCAACCCCACTAATAAACTTTTCTAACGTGTAATCTGAACATCAAAACTTTTACTCGTAGTCACCTATGTACACGCGGGTTTGTAGGCCTTCAATTAAAAGACCACGTGAGAATTACTAGAATTTAAAGACAATTATCATATTAAACCATCAAATCTAGCAAATTTACCACGTTTTCTCACATCTTTTCAATATGCCAAGTAAATTTCTATTCCAAATTCTCATTTGTGACGGGCCGACCCGTCGCAAGCTTAAAACGGGTCAATTTCTTCTCACATAGTGCAAGTGGATGGGTAATGGAGCCCCCCACTTGCACCCCACTTGTACTTTGTGAAAGAAAATTAACCCGTCTTAAGCTTGCGACGTGTCGTCCCGTCGCAAACAAGACTTGCTGAATTTCTATAGGTAGAGGTCGTTTGGTTTGAAAGAAGAACTACAATTTCAGGAAAGTAATAATTTACATAATTATTCATTTTATATGAATTGAGAAAATGCGACTGGTTAGAAATATGGAATGCACAAAGTGTGTTTCACAAAAAAAATCACCTGTTTTGGCAGGAACTACAATTTCAGGGAAGTAGTAATTTACATAATTATTCATTTCATATGAATTGAGAAAATGCGAAATATGGAATGCGCAAAGTGTGTTTAAGAAAAAACCACTTACCTAAGGCCAAGGCATGGGCGTTTCAAACTTTTGGGAGGCTCTCGTGTAACTCGTGAAATGCCCGACCAGACTCGTAGAATTTAGGGCGGGCTCGAGTCCACGAACTCCGACCAGGGGTCCAAGCTCACCCTCGACCCACCATAGTTTGACATTATTTGGAAGTTATATGAAAGGGAAGACTAAGTTAACCCTGACTGCCATCGACCCGAATTGGGCCAATTTCGGGTCCACCTCCATCAGGCCAGACCGCCTTGCCCGACCTGTGTTGGGTCGGTTCGAACTCCTCTAGCCATGCCCAAACTAAATGTTCGACTATACCCCTAATAAAAAGTACTCTCTACTATGTATAAATTAAGAAATATAATAACACTACCACACTTTTGTTTAACACAAATTCGAAATGATGGGCATATTCGTCACAAGATTGTGACGGGTCAGATCCACTATCACAAGGAGGCAAATGAGCATCTAATGGTTCCCCACTTACCCTCTCACTTGCCTCTTTGTGAGAGGTGCTCCGAACCGCCACAAGTGAGACCCCCTGTTTGTTTAATGCCACACAAATACAATTTACGGAAAATTCTCACGGTACCCCCGATATTTGACATTTTGCCCGAAATACCCAAAAGTTTTACCCGAAAAACTGTAAGCGGCCATAAGTCCATAACTCGTGTTTACAAACTCGGAAAATGAATTTTTTGCTTTCAAATCGTTCATCTTCCCGAGAGTTACGATTTGAAAAAAAAATTAGCCGTATTTGAATCCCATGGCTATGAGTTTTTGTATGTCAAAGTTTTATTCACCGAACAAACTTTGAGTTGTCATATCTCTTGGTCACGACTTCCGCGCCATTTTTTTTCAAATCGTAACTCTCGGAAAGATGAACGATATGAAAAAAAATCTTCATATTCCGAGTTTGTAAACACAAGTTATGATCACTTGAAGTTTTTTGGGTAAAATTTTTGGGCATTTCGGGTAATGCTTCAATTCTCGGGAATACCGTGGGAATTTTCCGTACAATTTAAGTGTAAGATTATCTTACTCCGTAATATCCAATTTTTGGCAAACTTGAGTGATATTAGCCATTTAATCATAATATTATATATTCACTAAATTAATTTCACACATACTCCCTCGTCCCTCCTCTTAGTAGTGTTATTCCCATTTTCCTTCAAAATTTTGATGATATTGTTTTCATTCTTTTCTTGTAGTGTTAATTTGTTCTTTTCAACACTCTATTGTCATTTACAAGACACATAACAATTTAAAAAATAGGTGGAAGTATATGTGTACACTTAAAGATTACAGTAGGTCTTGCTTAAGACGGGTCGGATCTTGCAACGGGTATTTTGTGAGAGAAAATGGGTAGAGGGGACAAGGTGGGCACCCCCCATGTGCTTCTCCACTCACCCTTGATGGGTATTTTGTGAGAGAATATGGTATCCGTCTTAAGATTAAGACGGATACCCCCGTCTGAAATAAGAATTTGTGTAAGGATTAATTTAATGTTGCGTTAGCTGTGATGTGTTAATATGTGGACACATCTTTATCGAAAATCTTTAAGGGCTGAATAGAATAATGATATAAAAAAAGCATTGGGTTAATTGTTATTCTTTACTCTGTAAACCACTCAAAGTGCCCTCTCCTTTCAACCACTTTCATCACTTCACTAATCACTCCATAATTGTTACCCATAAGCTAATCAATCATTTGAGTAGGGCTGAGCAATTTTAGGTCTGGACCGGATCACCAAAACCGGACCGAATTTTTTAGGTCCGATCCTCGGTCCACATTTTTGTAGGTTTTGGTCTTCGGTCTGGTCCGGACCAAGACCGGTTATTTTAGGTCCGGACCGATTTGACCGAATTTAATGTATTTTAAGGATAATATTTATAATTTTATGAAATTGTTGGTTAATTTACCTTCAAAAGACAATACAAATGCAATATTAAAGACTATTTTAATCAAATGATAGTTTGATTATTTGTTATGTTTAGTTTTGTGAAACTAAATTTAATTAGGTTATCCTTTGATGATCATTATTTATATACATATTTTATGCCTCCCTTAGACGCATTTAACTCGATTTACCGTCTTTCCTTGCTTATTTCTATGCTATTTTAGCTAGAATATAGATTCTGCCGCTTTTGTTATGTTTTAATGCAGATTGGATGCATTTGGAGCTTTCTGAGTAGATATGGAGCATGGCGGAGTAGGATCGTAGAAGGTTATGCACGGAAATCGAGGAAGAATGAGGAGAAATGAAGAAAAGTCGAAGAAACAAGCTATAATGAGAGCTGCTCGACCGAGCATAGTACCTGTGCTCGATCGAGTCGGTGTGACTCTTGCTCGATCGAGCAGAAGTGCCTTGCTCGATCGAGCAAGCTTTATTTCGGCGGATTTCTTTTATTTTCCTAAAGTTTAACCTAATTAATTAGATCTTTTGTATTATAAAAAGATAGGTCGTCTTTCATACTTTCATATGCTTTCTTATGCTTTTGAATACTTTTAGGCTTTAATTCAGAAACCCTAATTAGTTTACTTTTCTTCCGGATTTGATTCATCAAAGACGATTGTCTTTAGTTCAACTTGTAATCGGTATTCTTCAATCTTTCTTCGTTATTCAATTTAATTGTCTTCTTGTTCTTTAATTATTCTTTGTTCATCCTTTCATAATTGTTAATCATGTTTACTTTAATTATTATTGTTGTTGTTTATATCGTTATGAGTAGCTAAATTCCTTTCTAGGGTTGAAAGAGGATCTAGGATTGTTAGAAGGGGTAGATTAATTAATTGAATTGCAATTGCATGGTTATCGTTTGATTATCGTTTTAATTCTAGTTGTTTGATTACTGGCCAGGATTAATTAACTAGTCTCGCGAATTAGGATTGACACCGACCGGGTTAAGACTAAGATAGGCTACGATAATTGAATAGAACTCGTTTAATGATAGCGATCGCATGTTAAATTGTAGATCTAAAGGGCATAATTGAATCGACCGATCTTGTGACCTTAGATAACTTTATTGCATGATAGTTGACTTCATCCTTACCCCTGAACAATAATCCTAGTGAACCTGAGACCCTAGACTTTTAATCTCATTGTTTTCAACCTTATTAGTTTGTTATTGCTTATTATTAGTTGTTATTAGTATTAGTTGTTATTGTTTACTTTATTTGTTGTTATTAAATTGCTATTAGCTTAGAAACCACAATCAAAACCCAGAAATTGTTACTTTAGAGACAAGCTTAGTTTAACAGATTAGAATACTACCGCCTCCCTGTGGATTCGATACCTTGCTTACCGCTGACTATTAGTTAGTAGTGAATTAGGTTTTACTTTGATTAAGGTGACGCGACTTTACCCTTATAAAATTTGGCACCGTTGCCGGGGAGGCAACAGTTTTCTGTTTGTTTCTACTTAGTTTGTCTTTTTCATCTCAGGGAACCTAAGTTCCTTGAGACCGTTCTCATCCTTTTCTTTAGTTTTTGTTTATGCCCAGGTGTTCTAGGTCCGTTCTCGTGCCCTACGATTCCGAGCCAGAGAAGACTCTCCGGTCTAGACGAAACTTTTGGAAGGAAATTCAAGAAGCGGAAGACTTGAGTACGCTTGAAACAGTTTACGCCGAATTCGTCGCAGAAAAACAATCCTTAGAAGAGGATACACCTATTTCTGCACCTACTACAACCATGCCTACTCTAGCCAGCCATTCGGAGCCTACCGTTGCATCTATTCCCAAGGGATTTCAACTCCCTACTACGGGTAATAGTACTTTTGAGATTCGTCCATCTTATATCTCTTTGGTGGAGCGAAACATGTTTGGAGAAAGCCCTACTGAGGATCCTGCTAAGCATATGGAGATATTCACTAACTATTGTTGCTCTATTCCTTTAACGGGTGGGGTGACACAAGATCAAATCAAGTTGGTGTTGTTTCCCTTTTCATTACGAGACGGGGCAAAAGATTGGTTGAGTGAGTTAGATATGGCTGCACTTGGCATCACCGATTGGAATTCTTTGGCTCTTGCATTCTATAAAAAGATATTTTCCACCACAGAAAACCAATGCCATTCGAAGCCAAATCACAAGTTTCAAACAAGGTCCCAATGAGAACTTTAATGAGGCATGGGTTCGCTTCAAAAAGCTTGTCAAGTCTGTTCCACATCATGGTTTTGATATTTGGTTCCTATGCAACCAATTTTATAATGGGTTATATGATGATCAGAGGACATTGCTCGATTCTGCTGCTAATGGGAGATTCCAAAATAACACTATTGATGCCAATGCTTGGAAGTTAATTGATGAGATGACTACTCACACTGCTGAGTATGGGAATCCTAGGGGTAATGTGAGGAGAGGAGGTACGGATAATGCAGTTGCAGCTCAGTTGAAGGCATTAACTGCCAAAATTGTCGAGTTATAAACTTCAAAGTCCTTGGAAAATAAGCAAACGGTTCATGCCATGGTTCAACAAGAGCCAACCTGTGAACGATGTGGTACTATGGGGCATAATGCAGTGGAATGTATGAGTACGGTTGAGCAAGTCCTTGCCTTTCAATCTTTTAAGCAAGGTACACCTTACTCCAATTTTTACAATGAAAGGACAAAAGAGCATCCCAATCTCTCCTACCGAAGTCAGAATGTTCTTAATCCTACCCCACCGCCACATCAGCAACAAGGTTCCTCTTATGTGATTCCTCATAATCGCAATTTTCAAGGTAACTTCAATCGTTCCAATCAAGGAGGCCAAAACTTTCAACAACCTCCACCTCCACCACCTCCAAGTAATGATATGGCGGAATTGAAAGCCATGTTACAGCAGAGTCTTATGATACAACAAAAGTAAGATGCTCAGATCTCACAGTTAATAGCTCATAATAAGATGGTTGATACTCAAATTGCCCAATTGGCAATTCAAAATCCACATAAACAACCAGGTAATCTTCCTCCTCAAGGACACCCTCCACATGAACAAGCCAATGCTATAACTTTGAGGAGTGGAACCCATTACAAAGGCCCTGAAATGATAAGGGATGAAACCAATGAAAGCTTGGAAGTTGCTGATCAAAGTTCGAAAAAAGGCGAAAAAGGGGCTGAAAAAGAGGTTGCTCGATCGAGCAACCCAGAAAATCTGCCCAAATTCTTTTCGGGAAATTTCTGAAAGCTACAGTACAGAAAAACTCGATCGAGCAACCCCTGATCAGGATGATAACACTTCCAATTCAACTTCCAAAGCCAAAGAAGCTGAGCCAATTGTCATTGCACTTCCCTTTCCGAACCGCCAACATAAATCCAAGCTTGATAAACAGTTTGGGAGGTTTATGGAAGTGGTCAAGAATCTGCAAGTGAGTGTACCTTTTACCGAGTTGATTACTCAAGTGCCGGCTTATGCAAAGTTCATGAAAGTTATATTGACAAGGAAGCGGTCCTTTAATGAAGTGGAGACAGTTGCATTCACTGAGGAATGCAGTGCTGTGTTGCAATCCAGATCACCACCAAAGCTAAAGGATCCAGGGAGTTTTTCTATTCCTTGTAATATAGGTTGCTTGGCAATTGATAAAGCCCTTTGTGATTTAGGGGCTAGTGTTAGTGTTATGCCATTTTCTATATGCAAAAAGTTAAATATGGGTCAACTTACTGTTACAACCATGACTTTACAAATGGCCGACCGTTCTATTAAACACCCTTTAGGTATTTTAGAAGACGTATCGGTTAGAGTAGGGAAGTTTTTCATACCAGTTGACTTTGTTGTCTTAGATATGGCTGAGGACACCCAAATTCCTATCATCTTGGGACGACCATTCCTCCATACTGCGGGGGCGGTTATAGATGTTAAGAATGGGAGACTTACACTAACAGTGGGGATGATACAATCACTTTCAATTTAGACAATGCCATGAAACACCCCATGTTAGAAGAGACATGTCATATAGTCGATATTGTTGATTTATCTATTGATGACTGTCTTTCTTTATGTTTGAATAGGGATCCTCTGGAGATCGCCTTAATTTCCAGCACTGCTGAAGCTGGAAGCTCACGAAGTGAAGAAGTAGTTGAGATGGAAAAACTGCTCACATGAGAGGATTGCAAGGCACAAAAGGTTTATAGCTTAGGTAACCCCCCTAAGGTTACCGAGGTAAAGAAACCTGAACTTAAACCCATCCCCTCTCATCTTAAGTATGTTTTCCTTGATTCCCATGAGATGAATCCTGTAATTGTCAGTGCCAGCCTATCTGAAAGCCAACTTACTGATTTGTTGGTGATTTTAAAAAGACATAAAAAGGTTATAGGTTATAGCATTGACGATTTACAAGGTATTAGTCCTGACTTTTGTATGCACTGTATCCACTTAGAAGAAGACCATAAACCTTGTAGGCAGGGTCAACGTCATCTGAACCCCACTATGCAAGAAGTGGTTAGAAAAGAAGTGCAGAAATTGTTAGATGCAGGAATCATTTATGCTATTTCTGATTCAAAGTGGGTCAGTCCTGTTCAGGTAGTCCCTAAGAAAGGAGGGACTACGGTCGTCACTAATGAGAAAAACGAGCTCATATCTACTAGACTAATGACTGGGTGGAGGATGTGTATTGATTATAGGAGGCTGAATGTAGCCACTAGGAAAGACCACTTCCCTCTTCCCTACATTGACCAAATGTTAGAGCGTCTAGCGTGTCATAAGTATTTTTGTTATCTAGACGGCTACTCGGGATTCTTTCAGATCCCCATTCATCCTGACGATCAGGAAAAGACTACCTTCACATGCCCTTATGGTGTCTTTGCTTACCGAAGAATGCCTTTTGGGTTATGTAATGCCCCTGCCACCTTTCAACGTTGTATGATGGCTATATTTTCTGATTATATCGAGTCTATTATGGAGGTCTTTATGGATGACTTCAGTGTTTATGGGACCGATTTTTATAGTTGTTTAGCTAATCTGACTAAAGTCTTACAACGTTGTGAGAAGAGTAATCTTGTTTTAAACTGGGAGAAGTGCCACTTCATGGTAACTGAAGGGGTGGTACTTGGTCATTTGGTGTCTGGACGAGGCATCCAAGTGGATAAAGCTAAAGTGGAAGTGGTTGAGCAATTACCGTACCCGGTGAATGTTAAAAGTGTTAGAAGTTTCCTTGGTCATGCGGGGTTCTATCGCCGTTTTATTAAGGATTTTTCAAAGATTGCTCAACCAATGACTAAGCTTCTCCATAAGGATGCCCCGTTTGTCTTTACTGATGAGTGTGTTAAGTCTTTTGACAGGATTAAACAAGCTCTAATCTCAGCTCCTATTATCCAGTCTCCTGATTGGACATTGTCGTTTGAGATAATGTGTGATGCCAGTGACTATGCAGTTGGGGCTGTTTTGGGGCAAAGGAAGGATAAGGTGCTACATGCAGTTTACTATGCCAGTAAGACGTTGGATGATGCGCAAGTTAACTATGCTACCACTGAGAAAGAGTTACTTGAAGTTGTCTTTGCCTTAGATAAATTTAGAGCCTATCTTGTGGGTTCTAAGGTGATAGTTTACACTGACCATGCAGCAGTGAAGTACTTGTTGGCTAAGAAGGAAGCCAAACCTCGGCTTATTCATTGGATCTTGTTGCTACAAGAATTTGATTTGGAGATCCGGGATAAGTTAGGTGCTGAGAATGTGGTTGCTGACCATTTGTCTCGTCTAAGGTTCGAAGGGGGAGATTCCATCCCCATTGATGATTCGTTTGCTGATGATCATATCCTTGCTGTTACCATGGAGACTCCATGGTTTGCCGATTATGCTAACTTTTTGGTTGGGGGAATTATGCCTCCGGACCAATCCTATTAGCAAAAGAAGAGGTTTCAACACGATGTCAAGAGGTATTTTTGGGATGATCCTTATCTATTCCGGGAATGTGCCGACGGCATTTATCGACGATGTATTACAGAGGGTGAGGTACATGCCATCCTTTCTCATTGTCACTCTTCTTCATATGGCGGTCATCATGGTCCCTCAAGGACGTTTGCTAAGGTTATGCTGTCGGGTTTTTATTGGCCGACTATTCTCAAGGATGCTACTACTTTTGTCCGTTCTTGTGACGCATGTCAAAGGACGGGTAACATTTCTCAAAGGCATGAGATGCCTCAAACGGGTATTTTGGAAGTTGAGATATTCGATGTTTGGGGTATTGACTACCAAGGGTCATTCCCATCTTCCCATGGTAACCAATATATTCTAGTAGTAGTTGATTATGTCTCCAAATGGGTGGAAGCCATTGCCACTCCCACTTGTGATGCCAAAGCAGTTATTAAACTGTTTCAGAAGATCATTTTCCCACGATTTGGGGTTCCTCGTGCTCTCATTAGCGATGGAGGAAAGCATTTCAATGAACGCCATCTTAACTCTTTATTGAAGAAATATGGCGTTACACATCGTCGGGGGTTAAGTTATCATTCGCAGACAAGTGGTCAGGTAGAGGTTTCTAATAGGGAGATTAAATCTATCCTTGAGAAAATCGTGAGTAAATCTAGGAAGGATTGGAGTTGTAAGCTCGATGACACTTTATGGGCTTACCGAACTGCCTTTAAGACTCCAATTGATGCTTCTGCATACAGGTTAGTCTATGGCAAGGCGTGCCATTTACCAGTAGAACTTGAGCATAGGGCTATGTGGGCCATAAAAGAGCTTAATATGGATCCCTCACTGGCGGGTGAGAAACGACTTATGCAATTGAACGAGCTTGATGAGTTTCGATTGCATGCCTATGATAGTGCTCGGGTTTACAAGGAGAAGACAAAGAAATGGCATGACAAGCATATCCTGCAGCGGGAATTTAAAATTGGTGATAAAGTATTATTATTTAACTCCCGTTTGCGTTTGTTTCCAGGTAAACTCAAGTCCAGATGGTCAGGACCGTTCACAGTTACTGAGGTAAACAAGTTTGGGTCGGTTTCACTACAAACCGACAAGGGTGAGGTTTTCAAAGTCAATGGTCAACGCTTGAAGATCTATTATGATGGAGCATTTATTGGAGTGATAGAGGCCGTCGACCTTTTCACTCTTGATAAATCACCATGACTTTGAGGTAACACGGTCGTGCGGGACCGATATAAACCAGCGCTAACCGGGAGGCAACCCGGCATTTACTTGTAATTCATTTGTAAATTGCATTTCGATTAGCTTAGTTCTTAAATGTTATAGTTTAATTAGATTTAGTTTGGATAGTTAATATAGTTGTACTTTATTGAGTGCGGTGAGGGAGCGATCTAACAATTCTATTGAGTATTGCAGGATATATAATTGGAAGTCGCTTTAATAATGAAGAAACGAAAAGAAAGAAAGGAGAAAAGAAGAGAAAAATGTGAAAAACCTGAAAATCATAGGTTGCTCGACCGAGCACGTCATGCTGCTCGATCGAGTTTTCCTGTGCACCATTTACCCGAGACTCGAGCAAACTCAAAATAATCAGAATTTTAAGGGTTGCTCGATCGAGCAGGATACTCATGCTCGATCGAGTCGCAGCGGTCCGACCGGTCCGAGGCCTTAATAATCAGGTTTTCCCCAATTATTTTTACTTCATTTCTCTTCTTATTTCCTCATTCTTCTTCACTACCTCACCCTTCTTCTCTCAAATACTTCCTTCAAACTCATTCAAATCATCAATTAATCATCAAGCTAGCATCAACCATCATTATTTTACTTGTTTTAAGTTCAATTTGTGAAGAAATTGGTGTTCTTGCTCCCTTATTTTGCCCAAATCGTGAATCTAGGGTTTGCTTCTTGTTTCTTCAATTTTGTGCTTCTAATTCATTGTTGTTGCTTCCTAGCTTTGTTATTTAGTAATGAATCACTATTATATTGCTAATTGCTACGTCTTTCTTGCGTTTTAGACTCCAATTTGAATTTTTTTTCGAGTTTGGTTTGCTAATCCGTCTTTTTTGAGCATATAGTTGTGTTTGTGTGTTTTCTTTACTTCAATTAGCCATGTCTAGACAAGTAGGACCTAGCAAGCGTCGTAGAGAACACCGTATTGTTCGACAACCCGAACTAGAAGCGATTCCGAGTAACCCCGATTACCCTTGGATCGTTTTTAGCACGCAAGAGCAGCATGACCGTTTTGCCATGCTTATGGGTCATCCTATGGACCCTACTGGCTGTTTATGCCCCTCCGTTCTCCGTTCCCTCGGTTTTGATAATGCCATGTTTGATATGTTTGACCGAATTGGGTTCGGTGGGCTTTATTCCCTTAACGAGCTTTCATATCGACCTTTGACACTAGAATTTTTCAGTTCCTATGATTGGGACGAGACCAATAAATGTGTGTCTTTTAGGTTGCTTAATCGGGATTTTGTGTTGTCTTATGCCGAATTGGCAAATCATTTGGGTCTTTCTCTAGGTGACGATGATTCTTTTATTGCGATTCCTTCCGGCTTTCAAGTCGTTGAATATTTTCGTTTATTTACTGGTCTTCCCGAGGCACGTGTTAATGCTATGGCGGTAAATGATGTGCAGCATCCTTGTCTGAGGTTATTTTTGCGTTTCTTTAGCCTCTTTTTGTTTGCCAGGAAGGACCTGAGTAAGTTAAATTCTCATGAGGTTTTGTTACTTGCTTCTACCCTCAACCCCAAGCATGAGAATGATTTTTATTTTCACCCGGTCGGGTTGGTGTGCTATGCTTTCTAGAGGGTTAATTCCCCTACCCAACATTCTTTAGACTGTGGTGCCTTAGTCACTAGGTTGGCTAGGCGACTTGCAGGGTTTGGGGGAGACCGTAGATATACACCAATGACCCCACTTCATGCCCCTAGAGTAGACGAGGAGTACCTACGCCACACACTATGCTGGATTAACGCGTTAGGGAACGCTAGATTTCAGTGGCGAGTACGGGGGACCCAGTGGATAGCTCTTCCCAATAGGGATAACCATCTACCTTCTACAGAGCGATTACCCACTTATGATCCTGAGACTGGACCTACCCTTCCCCCTCGTTCTTTTGTGGTTCCACCTGAGCTTGTTTTTACTTTGGCCGAGAACCGTCGACCTCGTCGGAGGATTACCCCATCTACTTCTGCTCAGACTACCACCACCCCGGCTCCACACTTTGCACCCACCCTAGCTCCTTATCCTTACCCTCCACCTGCTTACACCTATGATCCGGCTTTGGAGAGGGAGATTAGGATTCACCAAGGAATTAACAATGATTTGGTGATGAGGGGACTTTGGGAGAACCTTATGCGGACCGATCTTAATGCCACTGCTGGCTGGACTCCGCCGAGCTACTACCGAGGTCCGGGTGACGAGACTGGTGTGTTCCACAACTATGGGGTGACTCCTCAGCAGTTTTCCCAGGAGTTTAGTCACGATTATGGTTGCCTGGGTCGTTCTTGGTATACTCCTATCCGACCGGATGCTCCAGTTGGTGGGTTTGGTGAGCCATCTCGGGCCTCTTCTTCTGGTGCTGCTCAGTGGGGTGATGATGATGATGATGATCAGGCGCAGTAGTGGCAGCTGGTCACTACACCCCCATTTTGCAGCTGGTTTGGGGGAAGCTATGTCTATAAGCTGGTATTATCTATCCTTGTACTTTCTTTTATTGTATTATCGTTTAGTTATTTATCCCATTCCCCTTTGTTAGTTGTGTCCTTTAGCTTGTTGATGTTGGTTGATATGTGATTGTTGTGCTGTTAGCGTCACACTGAGGACACTGTGACATTTAGTTTGGGGGAGAGTCTTTATTTATGTTGTGTGTTTATTTCTGTTGTGTGAAAGAAAAAAGAAAAAAAAATCATAAAAATTGAAAAATTTACAAAATCCAAAAACACATGTTTTTTATTTTATTAGGTCGAGTCTTGGTGAAGTTGAATAACGATGATGATAATTTGTATTGTTTCTGCATTTGAATCCCAAATAAGTTGTCCATGTACATTGTTTTGACTTACTATTTTTGAAAACAAAGCTCATAGGACAAGTCTTGACCGTTTTTGACATACCTTTTGCTAATTAGATTTGGTAATTTTTGTTGGTAAACCACTTAAAACTCTGAGGTCTATAGAGTTTCCTAGGCCAGGAACATCAATAAAGTGGTCTCATTGTTTTTAGGCTTGAGTGTGGTACTCCTTGTGGAAGATGTAACATCAAATTGCATAAGTGTGACATTCGTTTCTTGATACTATATGCGTTCGTTTGATAAGTGCATGATGAAAGGTGGTTCTTTTTGTTCAAATAAGCCTCGCATAGCCAAAAAGACTTGATTTTATACCCTTATTATTGAGTTTTCTATGTTTAGCCCATTTGAGCCTTTGTAGCCTGTTTCATAACCTATCTAATAGCTACATTCCTAGAACTTGCCTACCTTATCGGGACAGTCGCAGTTGTATGTTTTTCTTATCTACTTGTCTACTATGGTTGGGTCGGGATTTCAAAAAGAATATCAATTGGGTGTAGCAAGTATGTTGGCAATTGTGTCATTTATTCTCTTTGTTGAGAAAAGTTGTGAAGCAAAAGATCTGAAAAGAAAAAAATGATGAAGAAAAGAAAAAAAAATGAATGAAAAAGATATGTAAAAAAAAAGAAGAAGAAGAAAAAAAAAAAAAAAAAAAAATATATATATTGCTTCATTGAATTATTCAAGGGAAAATGAAAGGGAATTTACTAGAGTCTAATGCATATTTAGAGAGTAATATCGATCTCTCTCTTGCGTTGTCAAAAGTTTAAGATGATTTCTCTAGTCGGTGTTGGTTTGTGCTAGTCTTGTAGATTTGTTTTGGTAAGTGTCGCTGCGACTACCGGTCTTAGCCCCACATTCCCATACGTGCCTTGGCACAATCCACTTCTATACCTTCACCCATCAGCCTCCCTTTTTGTCCTGATTCATGTACTTTATAGCGAATGCGTATTAGTTGGGGAAATTACTATCACAATAGAATGCATGCATGTTTCATAAGTTGAGAGAGTGTTTCTATTTTTTTCTATCTTCACAAAACTCACCTTTACATAAACTTATGAGTGCATGAGTGAATCCGCGAGAATCCGACAAATTGAGCCTTGCAAGATTGAAAGGTATTTGGTTTTTGTCTATACTACGGTATCATATAAAATCTTGGATTAGGAGCTGCGTTTTCTACTTTCTCGTACCTTTAGATTTGTTTTATTGGTACAATTTGGTCATTACTTTGTTATAGATGTGGATAGCTTGGGATTTGTATGTGCATTAACATTAGCTTTGAGTTTTTCATTCACCATTTGTATGTTTGTCCTTGTATAGTGTTGATTGCTTTGCTTAGGGACAAGCAAAGGATTGGTTTGGGGGAGTTTGATGATCATTATTTATATACATATTTTATGCCTCCCTTAGATGCATTTAACTTGATTTACCGTCTTTCCTTGCTTATTTCTATGCTATTTTAGCTAGAATATAGATCATGCCGCTTCTGTTATGTTTTAATGCAGATTGGATGCATTTGGAGCTTTTTGAGTAGATATGGAGCATGGCGGAGTAGGATCGTAGAAGGTTATGCACGGGAATCGAGAATGAAAGAGAAGAAATGAAGAAAAATCGAAGAAACGAGGCTTTTGAAGGGCTGCTCGACCGAGCAGACCTACCTTGCTCGGTCGAGTCGCACTGTTCTCTTGCTCGATCGAGCAGAAGTGCCTTGCTCGATCGAGCAGAACCTAATATTTCGGCGGATTTCTATATTTTCCTAAACTTTAACCTA
Source organism: Heliosperma pusillum (assembly GCA_022085475.1). Classification (NCBI taxonomy): domain Eukaryota; kingdom Viridiplantae; phylum Streptophyta; class Magnoliopsida; order Caryophyllales; family Caryophyllaceae; genus Heliosperma; species Heliosperma pusillum. The sequence goes on along the minus strand of JAIUZE010073326.1, from coordinate 101,824 downwards.
ATTAATTAGACCTTTTGTATTATAAAAGGAAAGCTCGTCTTTCATAATTAGACATGCTTTCTTATGCTTTTGAATGTTTTCATGCTTTAATATTAGAAAACCTAATTTAGTTTGCTTGCCTCCGGATTTTATTCATCAAAGACGATTGTCTTTAGTTCAACTTGTAATCGGTATTCTTAATCTTTCTTTATTATTCAGTTAATTGCCTTCTAGTTCAAATTATACTTTGTTCATCCTTTCATTGTTGTTAATCACGTTTACTTTAATTATTATTGTTGTTGTTTATATCGTTATGAGTAGCTAAATTCCTTTATAGGGTTGAAAGGGGATCTAGGATTGTTAGAAGGGGTAGATTAATTAATTGAATTGCAATTGCATGGTTATCGTTTGATTATTGTTTTAATTCTAGTTGTTTGATTACTGGCCAGGATTAATTAACTAGTCTCGCGAATTAGGATTGACACTGACCGGGTTAAGACTAAGATAGGCTACGATAATTGAATAGAACTCGTTTAATGATAGCGATCGCATGTTAAATTGTAGATCTAAAGGGCATAATTGAATCGACCGATCTTGTGACCTTAGATGCCTTTATTGCATGATAGTTGATTTCGTCCCTATCCCTGAACAATAATCCTAGTGAACCTGTGACCCTAGACTTTATTGCATGATAGTTGATTTCGTCTCTATCCCTGAACAATAATCTTAGTGAACCTGTGACCCTAGACTTTTAATCTTATTGTTTACAATCGTTTATTATTAGTTGTTATTGTTTATTATTAGTTGTTATTTCTATTAGTTGTTATTGTTTGCTATTAGTTATTGTTATTGATTTCTTTTAGTTTAGAAACCAATCTCAAAACCCCAAAATTGTTACTTTAGAGACAAACCTAGTTTAACAGATTATAATACTACCGCCTCCCTATGGATTCGATACCTTGCTTACCGCTGACTATTAGTTAGTTTTGATTTAGGTTTACTTTGATTAAGGAGACGCGACTTTACCCTTATCAGTTGGATATTGCAAGGGTCGTATCCCAAGGGACGGTAATTATGGTTCTAAGACGGCTTAATCAAATTCTAATTTAATTCTAGCTAAAAGCAAATTGAAGATGACTAAAGCTAAACAAGGCTAACAAGAAGGCAAAGGTGAGATTTAAAACAAAGATAAAAAGAAACTAAGGTGAATGGGTTCATTCATGTAAGTATACTCGGTGCAAGACGGTAAATAGGCGAACCTCCACCTCTCGGTGCAAGACGAGCCCTAGCCTAAGGTTTGATTGGGTTCTCGCTTTAACCTCCCCCTAAACATCCAAAACACAGACACAAATACAATACAAGTCCAAGATCTCACTCAAACTAGTAATTAAACATGGAAAAGACTCAAATTACTCATTCAAGCATTTCAATAAACACCTTGTGTGCACAAAACAAGTAGACTACCAAAAGACTTAATCTTTATGCCCAATTACCATAATCGACCCATAAACCTACAATAAATCCCTCATCTACCCTAGCAATACACTACTCACTCATATTAATAGAGGAAAACATTAAAGATGGATACTTTGATATGAAATAAACAAGAGAAGACATATTCAACATGTAAGCTAATCAAATAAATAAGAAAGAGCAATTAAATGACAAGTAAATAAAATAAAGATGAAAAATTACCAAACATGTAATAAAAGATGATAACTTGAATTAATAATGAAAGAAAGAGTCTCTTCTTGTCTTCAAATTACAACACAAATCTTCACTAATAACTAAGAGAAAGACTAGATCTAACAATAACTAACTAGGAAATTGAGTAATTATCACTAATTAAGAGAGATTAGAGTTCTAATTAGGGAAATATTTTTTACTAATTACTAGGGTTCTTGTGTCTAGGGTTGTGTGTAGAAATGAATTAAGAGAGAGGTATTTATAGGTAGGTGGGATTATAGGTTCAAAATAAGAAGAAAAGATAAAATTGCGGACTAGGGGTCCCGGCCGGCCGGCCGCCGGTGGCCTCGACCGGCTGGGACTCTCTAATCCTTTCTTGATGTTTCTTTCTTCATGCCGACTCCCCAGCCAGTCTGGCCGGCCGCCGGTGGCCTAGACCGGCTGGGAGTCCCTGCTCTTTTCTTCTTCTTTCTCTTGGTGTCGACTCCCCTTGCCGGTCTGGCCGGCCGCCGGTGGCATAGACTGGCTGGGCTCCCTGCTCCTCCTCCTTCTTTCTTGCTTTGTTGGGCTAGGTGGGGTGCTCAGCCGGCCGGCCGGCCGCCGGTGGCCTAGACCGGCTGGGACTCCTTACTCCTTTCCTTCTCGTCTTTCCTTCATTTCTTCTTCTCTTTTCCTTATGTATTTGTTTTGTGACAGTTTCTCGGTACTCATCCTGTCTCGTCCTTGTCTTGACATATTTCCTATAAAATGAGACGGAAATAAATAATGTGAGAGTACGCGGAATGAGGGCCAAAATACGATAAAACCGACGCTAAAACTAAATTAAATACGCCGAACATAAGAGAGTAAAGAGGGGGAAACGGTCCAAATTAATCGTATATCAATTACATATTTGGTTACAGAACTCCAAAAAATATTACCTAAGGGTGAATAAAGTTAAATTGTTGGGTACCGCATGAAAAATGAAAAAGTTCAAGCGCACCACGTGAATTTTCCGTTAAATGTTTACGTTTTAAAAAAAAAGGGTAAATTTCAAAATTTATACAAGGATATAATAATGATAAATATTATTATAAATAAGAATAAGATATTATTTTATCACTTCAGCTTGAGCCGCTTGCGATCTTTTCGAGACGAGCGAACGTTAATTCATCATGCCAAACCCGAGCTTGCACGAGCCTAGCCTTGACGTAGTTTTGACCGAGCCAAACTCGAGTTGCTCGCGAGTTGTCTCGTCTCATTATCATTCCTATGTTGATATTCAAATTACGACTATGTTGCATATGTAGATATTAGGAGGTATTTTACATGTATCTATTTATGTGTGGATCTAAGAATATTTATGTTTAAAACACGTGTACATTCAATTTTGAGTATTTATTTTTAAATTACGGATTTTGGAAATGTAATCTTTTTTATTGATTGCAACTCTCATTTGAGACGTTTTCCCCATAAAAAAATGCCTCACATGTAATATTTTTTTAATTAAAAAAATACCTATTTACATCGATTTTAGTAAATAAATGATGTAAATAAGGTTTATATTTACATTGATTCTGCATCATAACCGATGTTAATTAGATGTTGCTAACAGTAGTTTTACATAGAAACCTATGTAAATTAGATGTTATTAACATCGGTTTTATATAGAAACAGATGCTATTTAGATGCTATTAACAACCGATGTTTCTTTTATAAATGCTATTAACAACACCTAAAACTGATGTAAATAGACATAAAAAATTCGATGTCAATGACACTTTTTCTACTAGTGAAAGTAACTTCATAACTTTATATTTTGCTGCAGTTCGATTCTATTATTAAACCTTTGTAATAATTCAATTCATGAAAACTGAATTAACACAATTAATCAAAATTATATATACTAGGGAAGATGCAACTTTAGAGGGTCAATTACAGACAAAGCAACTATGCATCTGACCTGTCTTTTTACTTCATTCCTGCCTACTAAATTGTGAACACTCAAATTTATCCTCTCCTTTTCCAAAAAAGAAAAAAAAATCCTTCTACTTATCACCACACAATCACTCACCACGACAAAATCATCACCACCTACCCCAAACCACCATACTCTCGACGTTATATAAAAAGAACCATCACCCACAAGAAGCAATTTTACCATATTCTACCTAAGACCGTGGATCCGGTTCGGGTTGTGTAAACCTTTATTCGTTATCCATCTATCGTTTTAAAATCTTATCAACTCCCACATCATCCTTGAAACTTAGTAGATGTTATCTATACATTATCTATCAACCATGAACAAAATGAGTGAGTCGAGGTGATAAACGGATGATTGCATATATACGTTAATTTAAAGGTAAAATAATGTTGAGTTGATGACTAAAATTTCTCTAGAAAAAATTCGCATATATAATTGTTTTGCTTCAATTTTTTGGTGTATATTTTCATTAAATATTTATTTTAAGAGTAGCAAAATTGAATATTTTATAAATTATAAATGTATTAAATGTATATTTTGTAAAAAGAAAATATCAGGTTGTGGCTGGATGGGGGAGAGTTTTCTTCCTCCAATCCACTATTCATCTGTCATCCATATAAATAAGTTTATTTATTCACCTTTTATGATTAGATGGGTCAGATATTGGTTTGATACGGGGAAATGACATCCTTATTGATGACGAGGTCTAATGAATAGTAACGATGAAGGGAGAGATGAAAGAAGAGTAGATGTGGCAATCGGCCCGGGTCAGTTTCTCATTTCGGTTTGCTAGTTTTGGGTCGGGTCGGGTCGGGTTATTTCGGGTTCAGGTCTTTTTGAGTCAATTATGTTTATCAAGTTATTCATGGATAATAATACGTTTGCAACGATAAACATTCAGGTCGGGTTATACCGGGCATAATACCAGTGATTTTACTTGACATATTATTTATTTGATTTTATACTTTCAAAATCGTGATTTAGTTTTCTAAAATCGATTTGGTTTATTTTATCCCGGAAACATCTTAAAAAGTCGTAGTATTTGTTTTTTTAGTGGAACCAAGTCACAAATCGAGTGTCTTGGTAATTGGGCCTAAACAAACCTATGTAACTTCTTCAGGGCAACAAAGCTCCATCTTTTAGGGTTTTATTCCAAACTTTCATCTTCTACCTTAGAAAAGATGAGATTTTCTTCATTAAAACTCATCTAAAATTTTCTAAGTAAATCTTACATAAAACGTTCAATTCTTAACCAAATTTATATCTGATTGTAATATATCGACGCCGTTTTAGTAAATATAGTCGGCGTTTTAAGAAGTGCTCTCTCTCTCTCTCTCTCTCTCTCTCTACTAAAAAAACCCTAAATATTAAACTCAACAATGCCACCAGCTACCGTGGCTGCCACTGCCACCGTCGTTGGACCGCCAGTCCCACTATCCAACTGCCATCACCGACATTATAGTAAGTAGTTTTTTTTTTGAATTTTTTATTAGATTTATTTGCATTTTAATTTATTATTTTGTTAATTAGATTTGTTGTTGTTGCAATTTCGTAGTCTTTCTTTGTTGTTTTTGCATTAGATTTGTTGTCGTTAATGTCGATTGGTGTTGTTGGGTTGTCGTTTTTGGCGTTGTTGTTGTTGGGTTGTTGTTGGTGTTGTCCATGGAGGAACATTGATAACATATATCAACATCTCACAATGGTAGTGACGTTGATATTCAACGTTTGTCCATGGAAGGACGTTGAATATTAACGTCTAACCATAATAGAGAGTTGATATTAAAATTTCATCTATATACAGATGGTGAGATGTTGATATTCAACGTCCCTTCAAGGGCAGACGTTGAATATCAATGTCTATGAGGCATTGATATTCAACATCTATTCATGGAGTCCTTTTAATTTTTTTCAAAAACTGTATAAAATTGATTTTAAAATAATTTTTGTAAGGACATTATGGTTCCGTTGAATCATACGATAAACCATAGAGACACGACTTCTAAGCTGCAGTCCATTTGTCCCACTAGAGAGTAGAGATTGTGCTACACCTGCATATTGAACTCATGTGCCTCCAATATACCATGGATTGAGTCCGCCACTTTAAAAGTCCTAGAACACAAACTACCTCCATTGCCCAACCTGGAAAGGACTCACCAGTTATGTGGCACCCAACCTGATAAGGGCCACTTGATCCGCAATTCTAGTACACAAATGGTCTTTGTCCCACGAGACATATGGCGCCTTTCATCTATTTAGCCCTGGACTGGGCTTGCTCTAATGGACTGAGATTTTGCAAACACTTTGCCACGTCCGTGACTCGCGAATGCTATCCGCTCTGCTCTCCAAGCTCCACCATTTCTATGTCGTGGGGCCTATGCCCAAGTTGAACCTGGGCTATGATAAGCGTTGATACCTTTTGTTGGGCCTCTGCTCCATCGTTGTCCACGATCCATAATAGTACGATATTGTCCGCTTTGGTCAAGCCTTCGCCCCTCATGGATTTTCTCTTTGGCTCCTTCTGAAAAGGCCTTGTACAATATATTTTGTGGACACTTATGAAGATCTTATTTCACCTTTATTCTACCGATTTGGGACATGTATTTGTACCCTAACATGTACCACTATCCATATTTGATTTTGATGTTGTTACGGTTAGGTCTGTTGGTTTATTGGTAATCTATTCTGTTGCTAATAGATATTATTATACATTGATGTTGATCTCGTAAAGCGCTCCGAAGTTAGTACTCGTAATAATGTGTAGCCTCCTTAAGTTTGCTCTAATTGTGAAATTAAGCCTTTTAAATTTGGAATGTAGCAATTGACCCTCTTTACTTTCACTAAAAGTGAAAATAAACCCCTTTTTTTTCAACATAAATGTCATAATTTAATTCATTATACATTTACAATAATTTATATAGTTTTACAACTTTTTTAGACTTTATCAATTATAATACAACTCATACATATTAAATGTAACACCCGCTAAATTAGTAATTTAATTATATTAGTATTTAATTATTTAAGTACGCCTTAATTTAGACTTAAATTAATTAGGATTTTTATAGTTTGGGTAGAACCCGTGTCTTTCCCGTCATTTCCATGTCCAAAATCGATGTCTACTCGAAATTCCATGTGGGTAAATCCCCATATGACTATTGGGCCTATATTTCTCATTTTCCCACCAAACTTGAACCAGCTAAACCCATCATTCTCCTCTCATTTTTCTGAAATCTTCATCTCCCTCATCTCTCTCCTAAACTCTAAAACCACCATTTTTATAACTCAAGCTCTCAACCTTCAAACTCACAAAACTTTTGTATTTGTCACTTTTTTTCTTTAATTTTTAGCTAGTTCTTCTCATCTTCTTGTGCTATATCTTACAAGGTAAGAAATATACAAGATTTCACCCATTTCTTTTTCCCATCTTTTTCAAAGGTGACTTTTACTCATCTTTTTGTGTTGAAATTGTAGGAGGAGATCTTCAAGACCCAGACAATGATTACTTTCTAATCAAAGAAGATTTATAAGAGTGAAGATCTAAGGTAATGTTGACGGGTTATTCGGTATCGCATTTTTGTGTGTTTTCTATGTGTTTTGGGCATGTGACCTACCGTTGAAAACGTAAGAGGATAAGCTATTGCCTCCACTTGTAATTACTACATTATCATGTATAGAACTCAAGTTATGACCGTTTAAAGTTGAACTTTGTCTTAGAGGGTTTCTAAACATGTTGTTTTGAGATGGGATTTATGTTCCTTATTGATTATGCTTTCTAAACCTTGTCTAATGCTTATGCATCATGTATTAACTCTTGTTTATTATTGTTACATTTATCTTATGCCTTATTGATAAGTGAATATTTGTATGATTTTAACCCCCACTTTAGCTCGGTTTTGTATGTCATTTGTGCTTTGTTAAGCCATTTTATGAGCCAATATCGTCTTCTAGGCGAATTCATGTGTTCTAACTTGTTTTGTAGGGAAAGTGACGTTTCTACGCCCTTTTTCTATATTCCCGAGCATTTGCCTAGAACCCGACGATTCGAAGAAGAAAGCTTGACCATGTGTAAGGCATTTCAAGAAGGTTCACTAACTTAAGAGAGAGAAGAAGCAAAGACGGTTTCGTAGTTGTCGGAAGACCAATCAATTAGACGGAAGAATTTATCGCTTTACATCATACCCTATCAACAAACCCGATTGTAGAAGTCAAGGGGGATGTTGGAAGTCAAGTCAAAGCAAAGGAAGATGAAGCGTTAGTCAAGAGCTTCCAGAAGACCACTTACCCGATCGGGTAAGTGTGCACCCGATCGGGGATGTGTGCTGATCCGAGCATGACGGCTCCTTCTTCCTAAATTTGTCCTATGTGTTTAATGCCCGACCTCTTCTCCACGAAACCCTAATACTATAAATAGATGCTCTAGCCTCACAACACAACACACTATCTTACACAATCTAATCTTATATCTCATACAATCTTCTTATTAGTTTTCTCTTTAGTTTTAGTCTTTCTAGTTTAGATTATCTTCTACTTTTGTCTTTTGTTCCTAGTTTATTTCTGTCCATTTCATATCAAAACATTAGCTTAGTTCAAATAAGAATTTCAATCTTTGTATCTACTTTGTTGGGTTCAAGAGTTGTAATTCAAGGTACGGTATTTCTATGCGAAGGATTTATATTGTCGTTATCACTTTCATTGTTGATCATCACCTAGGTATTCCTAATTTATCCTTTGCTTATTGTTCTTTATTGCTTTCCATTTGATTGTTATTTTCTATTCATTAGATTCATTTTCATGTTGTTATAATCGTAGTTTCATCTCTTAGATTGTCAAATAGCGTCGTTATTATCGCCACATAAAGAGTCTAAATTATTGTTAAAATCAACTAAAAATGTCTATCCTAGTTTTTATTGTTAATATCATCGTAGACATAAACATAATCATGAGTGAGTAGTCACCTTTCTAGGGTGTAGGGTAGCCATGTTAGATTGATTAAAAGATGATAATTGGATAAAAGAAATTGTGCTTTTAAAACATTGTGTCTATGCATGTTTGGACTTTAACGATAGTTGACGATTCTTGATCACAATCATTGACTAGTATGGAATTCTTTTCCAAAGTAGACATACGAGATTTGAATAGACAAAGCATGACATAGTGGATTAAGACCTAGTAAATCGCATAAAAAGCCTGCTAGACCATCTGATCTATGATTGTAATGAACACACCATTCTTACGAACGCTCAATGAATTATTTGCATATCCCAAATCCAATTTCATCAATATGTCAATCTACATGTGTGAACCTACTTCCCTAAATGCTTCTCATTATTGTTAATTTATCATTTGCTTTATCGTTTTCATTTCAGTTTGTTTTTATTTTGTTTTTATTTATGCCTTTCGTTAGTTTAGACATCACAAAATCCAAAACCCAGAGAATCATTAGATAAAACTCAATTGTGAGACGATTTACAATCCATAGGAAACACCATCTCCCTGAGGATTGACCCCTACTTCCGTAATTACATTAATTTGTTATTAGCCTAGTATGGGTAATTTATCTTTGTATCGGGCTTGCGACAGGCCTGATCACTTATTCACATGCTTAGTGACGGTTTTGGATGTTTAGCTCACTTGAGTCATGTATATCTTGAGTAGTCCGTTAAGTCTAGTTTGGTGGATGATATTGAACTCTCATTTTATGTCTGTACCTTTATACTCGTTAGACTTTATGTCAGGGCGATAGAGGTACATTCTATTGATATGTTGGTGGGAATATGACGACGTTGTTGGGAGGTGAACACATAACGTTGATCGATCTGGTCGTCAAATGTTGTATCCTTGCGAGGTGGTATCATTGCATGTAGCGTACTTGTTTTTTTATTCTTGACCTCATCTTTTGTGCGGGTTTAGCCGGAAGATGATACTTGTACTCTTTCCGCCTCTTTCGTGTAGGTTTAGCCGAATATGAGGTTACTAGGCTTCTCTGTGGGTTTAGACGCATGATCGAGTCTTGGATGCGAGGGTTTATCTCATGTCGATTCGGAGGGTTTATCCTGAGAGTCTGTCAAGGTTTAGACTAGGACTTCCGTTTTGTTGTCGTCCTACCGGGAGGATTAGAGTTTTTTAGTATACAAAACGTTTATCGTATACGGTTCAGGGAAATGTTTATCCCGTGGACTTGGTGGTCATGCTTGCAAAGTGGAGATGCTAGTGCGTGTCATTTACCGTAAGAGTATGTTTGCATAATGATGATGATTGGTTGAATGTGAAATGAATGTTTAAATGCCTTGTAGTTCTTGTGAGTCTTGTCCCCTACCTCTTCGACTATATGGTCACCAACGGTGAGATGCAAGCCGTTAGTAGCGATATCATTGCCAAGGTGAGTCTTCCCTAACTCTTGGTTACTTGATTTTGTTTATATATGATGATGATATTGTTTATATATGACAATGATATTGTTTATATATGATGATGATATTGTTCATATTTAATGATGATGATGATGTATATTTGCATACTTTGTTTATGAACGTTTTAATATGATATGACTGGGAGAACCCCGAGTTACTCCCCACTGACTGTGGCATTCATGTTTCATGAATGAACAAGTTAGTTGGTGCTTCTTTTTGGGGATTGAGACGTGTGAGCTAGCGAACATCGTTTGTTGACGTTTTACCTTTTCGCTTGACTCTAGTTTACTAGACTCATTTACCATTTTATTTACCGTTTTGAGGGACTTTGTTTTCCCCGTTGTACTTATATTTACTTTACGTTTGGTTTGCTTGATAAAACCTCGTACCATTGCATGTGGAAGTTTTAAAAACTCTTTATTTTCGCGATATTTATGCATGCTATATTTGATTTATATTTCCGCATTATCGAGGGCTGTCACATTAAAGACTTTATAAAGCATAACTTTGCCGATTTATATAAATTTATAATAAAAATTATTTCTAATGCATAATAATTTTTTATAAAAATCAGTAAAATTGCAATAATTTTTTTTTTGTTTAGCAAATTGTTTTAAGTAATTCAATTTTTTTTTTGGTGAGATTTTGGTTAAAAGATCAAAAAGCGATTAGATTTCAATTTTGAGTAAACTAATTATAGTGGTGAATCACTACAAATCAAACTTAAGGGCTTTATTTGAAAATTGAGCAAACATAAGGGGTTTATTTACTACTTTTTCATTAACTATGTTAGTTTTCTTTTGAATTACAAAGGTTTAATTAGACTTGACAAAACCAATCTGATCCAAAAAGGCTAACCCAAGATCCAAAATTAACCCGAACTATAACCCTCCAATGCGAACCGATACCCTAACTAACCGGACTCTAGAAGAACATGACCCCAACTTTGTTGACCCGGAAATGACCCGACCCGATAATGGCACGCTCCAAAACCGCCCGACCCGATAATGACCAGACAAAATATAATTCGAATTGAACAAAAAAGACTTGAAATGGCTAATATAAAAGCACGCTTTATATTAATGAAGTTAAAGATGAGTGATTATTAAAATTGAACTAAAAATAGATAACAAGACTAAATTTAGAAGCACACTTAATATTATTTTTTTTCTCTTAACCATTTACTCGAAAGTGTCTCAGTCCCGAAATAACCTTGCCCGCTTGACTAGAATTTGGCACGGACCTGAAATAACTTGACCCACTTGACTCAAAATTGACCGACCAACATACCCGTAAAACACCGAAACCTTAAACAATCTGACCCAAACTAACCCGGCAATATGACAGACCCAATCAGACCTTACCCGAATTTCCCCCTTCCAAACCCAATCTGATATTGTCGGATCTAGGTTTAATGCTATAGTTGAATTGCACTCAGACATAAAGTTATTACAAACTCTCGTTGCAGACGGGCACTATCTGTCATAAGCTGAAGACGGATAGTGCCCCTCTCACAATATGCAAGTGGTAAGGACAAGTGGATGACAAATGGATCCCCCACTTTCCCTCCCACTTGCATATTTTGAGAGGGATACTATCCGTTTTCAGCTTATGACAGATAATGTCCGTCTTTAGTGAGACATGGTGCATGGGAAGATAGGGTTACTTTGCAATTATTGAAAGTAATGGAGGTGATTTTCACCTATGATTAAACCTTTAAAGGTAATTTGATACTTTCCTCATTTTTACAATTTATTCAACTTAAGGAAGTTCAATGTTGTATTTCCGAGTTTTTATTTTTCTATGTTAGAGTTGATGGAGGTCATGACAGATAACAAGTAAGTCGGGGTTTAGAGGTATAACGTAGAATATAAAAAGGGCAAGGGTACAACAAAAAAGTAACCCGAAAGATAACACGATTAACTAGAAAGTCGCAATAAACGCCAACTTAAACGAAAGGTCAAGGTGGTATAGACTAAAGTAAATAGACATTATGAATAACTTTTATAATGTATTTAAACTAATTAGTCTATAACCTTCTAAATAATAACCCTAACTCAATTCAAACTGGTAAAATAATCGGAAAAAATCGACCAGATAATAAATAATTGATGAGCCAAACCAAGTAAAACCAACAAAGTATCATAACTACCCAACCCGATAACAAATCCACTTAGAATGAGCCTCATAATGGCTAAATCTGAAAACCCCTGACCCAACCAAAACCCGACCTGCTCCAAGTCACTCGACAGATTTATCTAAATGACCGACAAGACAATGGCCCGAAATCCGACCCGGCCCGACCCAAACTCGAGCTAAGAATTGACCTGAATAACCCGCACCCGGTGACCTGTAAGCGTGCTAAATCTAGTCGTGAGTATAGTGACCCGATATGTTCTGAACCGAAATGATATGCCCTTAACGGCCCGATTGCCACCTCTAGCCAAACAATGGAAATTTTTGTTTGTATTTTTTCTTTGTTTTTCGGTGAAATCGTTCGGTGAAACCATTTTTCAAAAAAATTGAACCGAAATCAAACCAATTCCATGTCAAAGATATCGGTCCACTAAATCGTTGACGTAACCTAAATAATTCAGGATCAATTCGGTTTTATTTTTCACCACCCTTGCGAAACAGTAACTCTCATCCTCCTTGTAGTTTCTGAATCACAAAATCAATTTTAAGGCTCAATTGGGATATAAGTGTATTACGAGAGGATGTTATTCAATCAGAGTTGCATAAACCTTTAAAGAAGATGAACTTTTTTTTAGTTAAATGTTAGAAGATATTACGGTATATTGTAATATACCGTAATCGGAATAATATTGATATTATGGAATAAGTTATATTATACTACTACGGTTAGAAGATATGATTATTATCTTTAGATCTTTGAAGTAATATAAATGCGATATCATTGTAATTGTTAGAAACACGAAATTATCTTTATGAACTCTCCCCTCTCGATCTCATATTATGGTATCAGAGCCTCTTTCTTCAGGTTTCTGTAATACGCTTCCGCTCTCTTGCCGGAGGGCGAAATCTTATCACGCTCACCGGCGGGACTTTCATCGTGAGAATTTATTAAAAAATCCTTAAAATGTTCGCTGATCGATGGGGCGTTGGAGTGCCTCATAATGGTGGTGCAAGCTAATTGCATCTACTTCAATTTTAAGTAACTTCAAGTACTTCTTAGTTCTTTCCAAACAAGAGTGATTTTTGGAGAATTTGATATGATGGTGTAGCGTTTCTGACGGTGGTACATTGTGCCATTTTTAATTTTTTATAATGTTTCCTTTGTTTACCGCTTTACCCATGTCGAGTGGTATGAGATACGTCAGATTTTTGTTTCATACATGTTTGTGTATGAGAATCTGATTGATTATTGATCGATGAATTTGTCGGGTTTCAAAAAGGAATTTCCGTTTGTCGAATTTGTTTCTTTACTGGCGCGTTGTCACGCAATCAAATCGACTGGCGAGTTATCACACAATCAAATCGACTGGCGAGTTTTCAAGAAATCAAATCGACTAACGAGTTGTCACGTAATCAAATCGACTGGCGAGTAGTCACGCAAGAAATCGATCAAAGACCGAAGATTGAAGAACCGAGTCTATTACTTTTCTTACTCCAAACCCATGGAAATTTAGACAAATTACCATGGGTTTGAGGGGGGATAATGTTAGAAGATATTACGGTATATTGTAATATACCGTAATCGCAATAATATTGATATTATGTAATAAGTTATACTCCGTATTATGCTACCGCGGTTAGAAGATATGATTATTATCTTGAGATCTTTGGAGTACTATAAATACTATACCATTGAAATTGTTAGAAACACGAACGAATATCAATAACAATTATCTTTATGAACTCTCCACTCTCGATCTCATATTATTAAAACCATCATCTGAAAAGGTCTGGTATCTAAAACTGTAATGTGACACAAATTTGCAACCCATGTCAACAAAGATAATCAATAAGCATAAAATAAGTATTTACAAAAGAAATGACTATTTAAAGAATTACAGTACTACTTTTTTGTGTTTTCGTTTTATCATTTACAGTACTACTTAACCATAGCAATGTTTAGTAGTTAGCACCAAAAACAGCAGCTAGAGCTCCGATGAATCCAACTGTAAGAGCTTAGTCGACTTCCTCAATCGAGGAAAGACTCACGATACATGTTTGCAAAAATTCGCTTGCAAAAGTTCTCAAGCTCCTTCATCTTAGCATCAAACTCATCAACCTTGGCAAACTGGTTATCATCGAGCCATAAAATGGTCTGGTCAATAGCATCATCGATCTTCTCCTTCTCATCCGTCACCATATTCCTCATTTTATAAACGTAGTTCTCCAAGGGATTTTTAGCCTTGAGCTTCTTCTTATGTTCTTCTTCCTCGGACTTGTACTTCTCCGCCTCTTGAACCATCTTCTTGATCTCTTCCTTTGAGAGTCTAGCCTTGTCATTAGTGATAGTGATCATGTTCTTTTGGCCGGTGGTCTTGTCCTCGGCTGAAACGTTTAGGATGCCATTGGCATCGATATCAAAACACACTGTAATCTGGGGAACACCTCTGGGAGCAGGAGGAATGCCTGAGAGCTCTAATTCGCCTAGCAAGTTGTTATCACGGGTATGGGTGCTCTCACCCTCGTACACCTTGATTACAACAAGATTCTGATCGTCAGAGTAAGTAGAGAAGACGTGTTCCTTCTTAATTGGAATTGTCGTGTTTTTACAGATAACAATCGTCATCACACCCTCAGCCGTCTCAAAACCAAGGGACAGAGAGGTGACATCTAAAAGAAGCATGTCTTGGACCTTCTCGTTTCCCTCGCTAGTTAAGGTGGCGGCGTAAAGAGCAGCTCCGTAAGCAACAGCCTCATCGGGATTAATGCTCTTACAAAGCTCCTTGCCGTCGAAGAAGTCTTGCAAAAGCTGCTGAACTTTCGAAATCCTAGTCGACCCACCAACAAGAACAACATCATGGACATCGCTCTTGTCCATTTTCGCGTCCATCAAACACTTCTCAACAGGCTCCATACACTTCCTGAATAAATCCAAGTTCAATTCCTCAAAATCGGCGCGTGTGATAGTGGTGTACAAATCAACACCCTCATAGAGGGAATCAATCTCAATTGTAGTCTTGGTAGTCGACGAAAGAGTTCTCTTCGCCCTCTCACAAGCCGTTCTCAACCTCCTCAAAGCCTTAGTGTTTCCGCTTATGTCTTTGTTGTCCTTCCTCTTAAAATATTGAACAAAATGGTTAACCATTCTGTTGTCAAAGTCCACACCACCAAGATGAGTGTCTCCAGCAGTAGCTTTTACCTCAAAAATACCCTCCTCAATTGTAAGCAATGACACATCAAAAGTCCCACCACCAAGATCGAAAACCAACACATTATTCACACCAGTGCTAGTCACCTTCTTATCGAGACCATAAGCCATGGCAGCAGCATTAGGCTCCTTAATTAAACGGATAACATTCAAGCCGGAAATGATTCCAGCGTCTTTGGTGGCCTGACGCTGAGATTCATTGAAAGAGGCAGGGACACTGACAACAGCATTGTGTACGGTTGACCCGAGATAAGCCTCAGCAATCTCCTTCATCTTTGTAAGGAGCATGGAGGAGATCTGCTCGGCAGCAAATTGCTTGTCCTTGCCTTGGTAGTTGACGACAATCACGGGCCTGTCATGTGGGCCTGTAATCACCTTGAATGGCCAGTGTTTCATGTCATCTTTAACTGATTCATCGCTGAATCTCCTACCGATCAACCTCTTCGCATCTGACAGCAGGTGAGAAAATCGTCACTACATGGTCTACACTTATCCAATTCTTGTCATGTTTTCGACTTTCGTCAATTAAAGTGCATAAATTTAGTGAATTTCAACTTTTTTTGTGTGTGAATGATAATTCAGGAAACCATTAAAAGGGTAGCATTTATCCTCAGTTTAAAAAAAAAAAGTAGAAAAATTGACAACATAGACCATTCGGAAGAAATAGTTTGAAATGAACAACAAAACGATTACAACTTCGAAAACGGAGAGTAACAAGACGATATCCAAAACTAATAAATATTGAAAAGGAGTAAAGATGATGATATAAAAAGGCGTACCAAAGACGGTGTTGATAGGGTTCCTGGCAAGCTGGCATAGAGCAACATCTCCGATAAACCTCCCATGATCAGTAAACGCTACGCAAGAGGGCGTGGTTTTATTACCCTGATCATTCGTAATAATCTCGACACGATCATGCTGCCATACTCCGACGCAACAGTATGTTGTACCAAGATCAATTCCGATTATTGGACTTTCTCCTTTATTTGCCATTTTAGTGCACTCTTAGCAAATGCACGATGTCAACGCTAAGACCGGGAATATCATATGGAGGGAGTTTGGCGTTTATGTATGGGAAAGGAGGGGCTCAAACTTTCAAAGACTGGTTCTAAGACGTTTTATTGACGTAGTTAGTGTTTTACGTCTATAATCAAACTCATTTAAATGTTTCACTTGATCAACAGGTAAAGGGTTGTTTTGCGATAATTTTAGGTCGTGGGTCTAATTTAAGCCTTGCAATTGTTAGGATAAAAATTTGCAGAGTGGTACAAAAAGAAAAAGTAAAAACAGTTAAAATAAATATCTCATTAATGTTAACTAGCATGGACTCATGCAATACATACACAATGTTTGCAGAGTTTACCACTTAGAATATTATTTATAAATTGTAAATGACATTTCATTATTTTAACATTTCTCATTGTATATTTACTTAATAAAAACAAATAAAACAATAAAATAAATAAAGAGATTAAGTAATGACATGTAAGTGTATTTTAATGAAAATATTTTTTATACAAAATTAAAAAATCAACATTATATCATGCTTATTTTGATGCTAAATGATACAAGATAATGCTAATCATATATATTTATCATTTCACTTTTATGCAACTTTTATTAAATCGAGTCACAGTTACACAACTTTATATCGTGATTGCAACAATACATAGATCATGCAAATAAGTTATACGGAGTACTAGACATATACAATAATATAACATATACCTCCCATTTGACTTCCTTTTTGGCTTTCGATTCGTCGCTGTTCGATTCTATGATGATGATAAAGAAAGATAGGAACATAATAAAGGTGAGAGTTGTAACACTGCCACAACATGTAAGATGGTTTTAAACCTATATTAGTGTGTAGCTTACCGCGAGAAAAGTTCCAGCAACGCAAAAATCATTTGAAACGTGGAGAAACAAATGAGAACAGTCGGTTGATTGCCATAGAGTGTTAGGTGTAAATCGCTACGTCAGCTACCCATTTCACAAAATTTCATATAATGATTAATGATGCGTGGACCCAGGGCATTAAGACAATAGAATTAGTTTTGGAAAAGGAAAGAATCAACTATATTACTCATTCATAAATACCCAAACCCAACATTGTGGATTTTGAAATTTTAATTGAAATTTGTTTTAAGTTTATAGATTCCTACTTTTTCACTTTTGAAATTAACTTTAGATATTGTATCACTTATATTATTAATGGAATAAATCATCACTCTTTAATTCAAATTACTGAATTGCAGTCAAGTTTATGATCCTTCTTGTTACAACAAGTAATTCTTGAGGTTACCGTCTGCTGCATCACAACACGAATGAGTCAGGACGGGAAAAAGTGTAAAGGAAATGGTTAATTTCATCTTGTACTCAGTAATTTTAGTTATATTTCAAACTACTTGTGACAGTACACATATCAGGACAAGGATATTCAATTAGAGTTGCATAACTAATCAAAGAATTTTCACAGAGGGATAATAATTGAGCGTAAACCTACGAATTTCTACTGCTTAAATTTGAAGATGTTCATAAAAAACGGACAAAACAAGCAGAGCTCAAGTTCCAAGAAACATGTAGAAAATATCTAGGAAAATAGCCAAAAAAATACCCCAACATTGTTCTTAAACCAAGCAACAATACAATAATACTAATCAATACGAGAAAATAGTTTAATCGACTTCCTCGATCTTAGGACCGGCACCACCAGCACCAGCAGGAATATCATCATCCATAGGAGCCCCACCATCACCACCTGCACCTTGGTACATCTTTGCAATGATCGGGTTGCAGATGCTCTCAAGCTCTTTCATTTTGTCGTCAAACTCATCAGCTTCAGCAAGCTGGTTACCATCAAGCCATGAGATGGTCTGGTCAATGGCATCATTGATCTTCTTCTTGTCCGCTTCAGAAAGCTTGCCTCCGATTTTCTCATCCCTAACCGTGTTCTTCATGTTGTAAGCATAGTTCTCCAAGGCGTTCTTGGATTCAACCTTCTTCTTATGTTCCTCGTCTTCAGACTTGTACTTCTCTGCCTCTTGAACCATCTTCTCGATCTCTTCCTTGGAGAGTCTACCCTTGTCGTTGGTGATGGTGATCTTGTTCTTTTGACCGGTGGTCTTGTCCTCAGCTGACACATTCAGGATGCCATTGGCGTCGATATCAAAACAAACTGTGATCTGAGGAACACCTCTGGGAGCCGGTGGGATTCCAGATAGTTCAAATTTGCCCAGCAGGTTGTTGTCACGGGTTCGAGTTCGTTCTCCCTCATACACCTGGATCAACACACCAGGCTGGTTGTCGGAGTAAGTAGAGAAGACCTGTTCCTTCTTAGTTGGGATAGTCGTGTTTCTGGGGATAAGGACAGTCATGACACCTCCGGCTGTCTCCAAACCAAGAGACAGAGGAGTGACATCAAGGAGCAACAAGTCTTGAACCTTCTCGTTACCCTCACCGCTCAAGATAGCAGCTTGGACAGCCGCTCCATAAGCAACAGCCTCATCGGGATTGATGCTCTTGCAAAGCTCCTTGCCATTGAAAAAGTCTTGCAAAAGCTGCTGAACTTTCGGAATTCTAGTCGATCCACCAACAAGAACAACATCATGGATAGTGCTCTTGTCCATCTTGGCATCTCTCAAACACTTCTCCACAGGCTCCATACACTTTCTGAACAAATCCATGTTCAATTCCTCAAAACGAGCACGAGTGATAGTGGTGTAGAAATCAATACCCTCATAAAGAGAATCAATCTCAATAGTAGTCTGAGCAGTCGACGAGAGAGTCCTTTTCGCTCTCTCACAAGCCGTTCTCAATCTCCTCAAAGCCCTAGGATTTCCGCTAATATCTTTCTTGTTCTTCCTCTTAAACTCTTGCACAAAGTGATTAACCATCCTGTTGTCGAAGTCCTCACCACCAAGATGAGTGTCCCCAGCCGTAGCCTTAACTTCGAAAATACCCTCCTCAATGGTAAGCAACGAGACATCAAAAGTCCCACCACCAAGATCGAAAATCAACACATTCTTCTCACCAGTGCTAGTGGCCTTCTTATCAAGACCATAAGCGATAGCAGCAGCAGTAGGCTCGTTGATAATACGCATAACATTCAAACCGGAAATAACACCAGCATCCTTGGTAGCCTGACGCTGAGAATCATTGAAATAAGCAGGGACAGTGACAACAGCATTCTTGACAGTCGACCCAAGGAAAGCCTCGGCAATCTCCTTCATCTTAATGAGCACCATGGAGGAGATCTCCTCGGCAGCAAACTGCTTATCCTCGCCTTTGTAGTTCACAACAATCATTGGCTTGTCACCTGGGCCGGCGACAACCTTGAATGGCCAGTGCTTCATGTCATCCTTCACTGATGCATCGCTGAATCTCCTACCGATCAGCCTCTTTGCATCTGTCAAAGGGTCCAACACAGCAGCGTGTTAGAAAACCGTCGCATAAAACAGTACACATTGCAATTGACGTATCAGCTGCAAAGTTTCAATTCAATTTTTTACGGTTTCCAAAATTGCAACAAATTCAACTAATAACACGTATGACTGTAAAATTTGAACTACAAAACAAAATCAATTCAATTTGTTACCGTTTCCAAAATTGCAACAAAATTAACTTAAACGAAATTCTGAATTACTAAACAAAAGCAATTCAATTAAATTTGAAACAGCAAGAAATTACTAGAATTATACACAATTATCAAAATTACGCATGATTAACAATCAAAAGTCTGAAAAACATTATAACAATCTTGACAAATCTAAATTAAGACGATGAATCAATGTAAAACTACTAGATTAGTATCAACATCAATGTATAATAAAAGTCTGAACAACACAAAATTTGAATCAATCAACGAACAATTAATAATAATAAGAATTAAAAAGCGAGAAAGAGAAAAGATTAAATAAAGGAATACATACCAAAAACAGTGTTGATAGGGTTCATGGCGACCTGATTCTTAGCAGCATCACCAATTAACCTTTCAGAATCAGTAAAAGCGACATAAGACGGCGTCGTTCTGTTACCCTGATCATTCGCAATAATCTCGACTCGGTCATGTTGCCAAACTCCAACACACGAGTATGTGGTACCGAGATCGATACCGATTGCTGGACCTTCTCCTTTGCCTGCCATTCTTATATTCTATTGACAAAATTAGGGTTTATGATTGAAGAATACGAGTATATATGAATGAATTATTATGTGAATATATGAATGAGAGAAAGAGAGGGAGGTTTGGTTGTTTATATAGTACAACAAGGAAGGGTTTTAGGAGACACAGGCGTGGCTTCTGGAAGCTTCGTTCTTCTTCTGCTGTTGGAGGAATTAGGAATATGAATATTTGCCCATTTTTGGGAGGTTCTAGAAATTAGGAATTAGGAATTATATTATTATCGGAAAATTCACGCGTTACCCCCGAGGTTTGCCATTTTGCACAAAATACCCAAAATTTTGATTTAGAAAACTTTAAGAGGTCATAACTCGTGTTTACGAGATCATAAAGTGACGATTTTTTTTTTCAAATCGATCATCTTTCCGAGAACTACGATTTGAAAAAAAAAATTATTGTATTTGGATCCCGTAGCTAGGAGTTATTGCATGTCAAAGTGTTTTTGACCGAACAAACTTTGAGCGAGCATATCTCTTGGTTACGAATTCCGAACTCGACAATTTTTTTTTCAAATCGTAGTACTTGAAAAGACGATCGATTTGAAAAAAAAAATCGTCACTTTCTGCTCCCGTAAACACGAGTTATGACCTCTTAAAGTTTTCTAAACCAAAATTTTGGGTATTTCGTGCAAAATGGCAAACCTCGGGGGTACCATGTGAATTTTCCGTATTATTATTATTGACTCAGGATTTATTCCGACTTTGGAAGGTGTGGGTTGTGGTCTAGACTTGTCAAATACGGCTGTTAGGTCGGCTTAGGGTCAGAATACGGAAAAAAAAAGTTTATAATGGTCTTATATTTTATAAATTTCCAACCGAGAAAACGTACTTTTTTAAAATTAAATCGTATTTGATATTGTTAATATGATTATATTCATTATCTATAATACTTGTATTAATACATTTATTAAAATTATATTATTTTAATATTTATTTATTATTTTATTACATAAAACTAATATAAAATAGATTTTTAATTTAATTTTTACATTTAAAATACTAAAATAACGGATTATTTTGGGTCGAATGGGTCGAGACATTTCGGGTCGCGGGTCAAAATTTACGGGTTTTTTACCCTAAAATACCGGTCGGATTTTCGGGTCAGATCGTATTTTGACAGGTCTAGTTGTGGGTTGTTGATAAGCTTAGCCCAACACATCTGCTTTTCGCATTGCTTTTTGCGGGGGCTATTATTCAGCGTCTACACTTTACTTCAAATCGTTGACAGTTTTTAATGATTTTTAAACTTTGCCTTTTATATTGTTTCTAATAAATCTTCTTTTACATACATCCTTCTTTATGAAAGCAACAACTCCAAATGTGTCAAGCTTAGCATAAAAGTAGGAAGTTGAAAAGTCAACATTTCTTTGCAAATTATTTACTTGAAAACTAACATTACATAAATAAGGGTACCACGTAAATAAAAGCACTAGATATTTATGTACTCAATAAAGACAAATTACATTTAAAATTTACATTTTACTTCGTAACGATTTATAAACTATTTACATAAATTTATAATTTAGAAAAACTATATGATTAGATAATTTTTATAATTTTTAGTCTTATATTGAACTTGATAATTAGAAGAATCAGAATTTGCAAAAAAAAATAGAATTTATTTGTCTGACAATTTTATTGGGTATATGCAAAACATATATGAATAATAAAAAATATATAGTAATTGTGAATCGGCTGCAAATAGAAACCTTAACAACATCTTTGAGCCCATGAAAAGTATATTGATATAATTACGTAACTATATATTTATAAATCATGTACATATGACGATATGTTTATGGAAAGATAGAGAGAGCAAATAGGCTTATATTTGATTTACGAACAATTGTTTTTAGATATTTTGGGTAGTAACAACTTTTTGAAGGTGGACACATAAGAGGTGATGTGGTGTAATGGTTATAAACACGGGGTTAGAGGGTTTTCGAGTGTTTGGATGAAGACAACTAAGGTTCTTAAGTCTTACTTAAGACGGGCACGGGCACGGACACGGGTACTATCTGTATTAAGTTTAAGATATGTCAAATATAAATATATAATGGTAATAAAGATAACTTTTTTGGTATTTTCTAAACAACAAGTGGGGTGATTTGTATATATTTAAACCGTCTTAAGTTTAAGACGGATAATGTCTGTCTTATATGGGAATTTGGTTTATAAGGTTTGTTTAGGTGTGATTTGACCTGTGACTTAGTGTATACCCGTTCCTCGGAGTAACTTATACCCCCACTTTATAAATAATTTGTTAGTTTGTTTGTTAATTATTTTAATTATTTATTGAAGACCTTTAAAAAATTTGCACATATTTTATTAAATGAAAATCGGGTGTAACTACTTGTGGAGGTCTACAACTATTCAAATCGGGCCAAATTTTTTATTTTAACTATGCACGTATTAAAACTTTCATTTTCTCCCATGCAAAGGTCATAAAAACATAGACAAGTTTAACTAAATGAAACATGCTAAATAATTTGCACGGGTCAACAACTATTCAACCAAGTTTTAATGAAGTAACCCATGTAATAAGAAAAACTAGAAACTCAAATTTAGCTAATAAGTGAAAAAATTGTAGTACCATAACTACTCGGCCGATTGACACTAGAACATCATTTACGCTAATTACTATTGGAATTTATAATTCAAATATAAAATCTTAAATATAACTTCATAACTCTAAAACTTCATATTAACAAAATTGAAACAACATACCCGTGCAATTTGCACGGGTGTAAAACTAGTTTAACTTTAAAAGAAAAGCCATGACAATGGTTTTCATAATTAACGTAATTAAACTAAACAATTGAATCTATTAGTCGTTGTTTCAACTATACATTTCCATACCTAGATTTTGATGTGAGCCATACACGTCCAAGCCAAGGTTTGAAAGTGGGTTTTCCTCATCCGGGTCTTTTTTTTTATGATCAATTCATTTTACAGCAGTTAATTGCCTTGTTATAACTAGTGGTGTCGCTAAAAATCAATTCATTTAACATTGTTTTTACTTAGTAATTCAATGTTTTGATTTTAAAGAAACTGGTTCATTTTACGTCAATTAAATTGTTTGTTGTGCGATATTTGTAGTTATAGTTGTTAGGTTTTAAATTGTTTGTCGGTAGTTTGATTAAAATGTCTGCGGTGTGTGAGTAATGGTGCTGTTGGGTGGGGTGGGGTGGGGGGGGGGGGGGGGGGAATGAGAGGGGTAATTTTGAAAGTTCATTAAAATTTGTCGACTATTCAAAGTAATGTCTCATAGTAATAATTGAGTTTTTGTTTTTCATATGATTCTCAAATTTGAACTATTTTACCATGAAACTTAATCTGGCAAACGAGTTATTTGGGTTGAACTGGGTCAGTGGGAGTCGGGTCACTTCGGGTTTGTAAGAATTTGAATTAAATCAGGGTTGATTTCGGATTTGGGTTATCCCCTATCTTCTAAAATCTTCTAAAAGATTAACACATCTCTAACTTTTCCCGCTTAATTTTCCGCCTAAGTAATACTTTACTATAAAATATTTTGTCATCTAATTAATTGATCTCACTATCTATATTTAGTCTTATAAAATATTTACGTCCTGATTAATTATGCAAATTCCCTACCAGTTTCAAAATAAAACTTCTCTATTATTTTTATACAAAAAAACTAGCCCTTTCACGCGGGATTAACACTAATTTTTAATATGTTATTTTGGCTTATTTACGGATAACGCTAAGTTTGCAACAATAAAAAATTAGATCGGTCACAAAATCATTATTAAAACCTAGTCATCAGTTTCTTCTCTCTAAGATGGTCACTCTTCAAAAGCGTCCATCTTACAGGGGTGTATTACGAATCTTTCCATATTCTAGCAAATATTCTTCTTACCATAATTTCAATGTTATCTTTTGTGAATTTGTGGTTGACCTAATTGTAGTATATTATTTCCATGTATTGCATTTTCCTAAAACTAGATAGGTATCGTTTGGTTCATGAAGAAATTCAATTGACACCGAAAAATCTATTTCGTGTGAAATATTTTTCCCATATACAAATTCATATGAATTCGAAAAAGTAGTTTGATTGCACATGCAAAAGTTAAATTCCATAGGACTATAGGAGTTGTCAACTACCTATGGGGTTAGGTAGTTCCAATCCCCCATTGTGTAGGTGGTTGTTTTGTTGATATGAAAAGTACAACATCACATGAAATACAAATTCATGGAAAATAGGCTCCCTCATGTAATTCATGGGAACTTAACATGGCAAATGAGTCCTTGGGTTTGAACCAGGTGAGTGTGAGTCGGGTCACTTAGGGTTTGTAAGAATTTGAATCAAATCAAGGTTGATTTTAGATTTGGGTTATCCCCTATTTACTAAAAGATTAACACATCTCCAAAACTTTTCCCGCTTAATTTTCCGCCAAAATGATACTTTACTGTAAAATATTTTGCCATCTAATTAATCGATCTCACTATCTATGGCTTTGTTTGGCAAGCCATTTCGGGTACCTTATTTGACCAAAGTAACTTATTTGACCAAAATTTCAGGTACCTTAATTTTCTGAAGGTGTTTGATATGTAGTTTATTTAAACAAACAAGCTACCTGAAATGGTTTTATAATCCTATTTTACCCCTACAATCAATAATATTTAATTATTATCCGTTTATGTAATTTCACTAAAAATCAGCTACCTTTTCAGCTAGTTTACCAAACTATTTTTTATATAATTGGTTACCTTATCAGTTCCTAATTTCCAGATACCTTATCAGTTACCCTTTCAGGTTTCAGTTACCCTTTCAAGATACCTTATCAGTTACCTTTTCAGGTTTCAGTTACCCTTTCAGGTTTCAGCTACTTTTTCAATTTTCAGTTACCTTTTCAACTAATTTTGTCAAACATAGCCTACATTTAGTCTTAATTATCTTATAATGTGGGGGGAAATGACTATTAACTCTTTAAAGCGATACTCTGTCAGTCTGTCACATTCACTTAATTCGTAGCATTTAAATTACTTGAATAATACTCATATATTGGACGAATAGTATAAATGCAGTGAATGAGAAGGTATTGCATACCAATGAGTCTCACTAGTGATAGGTATATCCGTCATACTCCGTAACTCAATAAGTTTGTAAGATTTTAAATATTACCCACATTGATAGATAAGACAAATCTAAAGAATCACAAATAACTTGTATTTACCTAGCAATATGGATAATATTTAACTCTTGTAAACTTGTGACAAATATGTCATTGATTATTGTTAGGGTGCAAACTCATGTTCAAATCGGTAGAATAAATGTGAAAGCGGATCTTTATAAGTTTCCACAAATATAATAGTATGAGACATTTTGAGAAGGAGCTTCAAAATAAATCTGTGAGAATTTGGCCCAAAACGGACAATATCGTACTATTATAGACAATAAACACCGACACAGCAGGATCCCAACACGAGGTATTCATAATTCCGCACAATAATTATGTTAGTAGACCACAATTTTGGAACAATTCTGCACAGGTGTTGGATCGAATAATCCTAGTCCAGATCAGCCTAATGGGCCTACAAGATGCAAAAGCCAACTGTAAGGCGATAGTATATGTATTATTTTTACGTGTACGTCTCCAGACTCCATTAAGAGAAGCAAAATCCATATCCATATAAGAAAACAAAATATGCCTTCTACCAATCATACTTTGCACGCTTTTGCATTTGTTTCGAGTTTCTGTCAGACCATTATTAAACTTAACTGTAAGGAATTAAAGGAAATATCCGAGATAGTTCTTAACAATTACTCTAAGTTGGAGTACATTTAGAGACTTCTTATAGTACCACTCGTCCACTTGTGTCATGCCTAGCAATTTAGTACTCCCTCCGTCCCGGTCATTTGTTTACCATTTTTATTTTAGGGTGTCTCATTCATTTGTTTACCTTTCTATATTGAGAATGTTTTCTATGAGTAATTTGATGTCCCAATGGGACTTTTGTCCACTTGTCATCCACCAAGGACCACCACAAATGGACCCCTACCATTTCCTTAATAATTGTGCCAAAAGCAAAGGTAAACAAATGACCGGGACGGAGGGAGTATTTGGAAAATTCACTTTAAAGATGTGCATTATCCGTTATAAGTTGAAAACGGAATGTGCTTCTATCAAAATATGCAATTATGGTTAATATGTGTTTAATCTACAAAACAGTACTCCGTAATATATTACTCCATATCATTTTCTTACAAATGGTCTCTCTTCATAATATTACAAAAGTAGACTTATATGATCTTACTGAACAAAAACCGTACCTATAATCGGGATCAATCACCATTTTCGTATCGTAACTTTGTAAGAAGTAAGAACCCATGTTCCCGATCTAGAGTTTAATTTAGAACTATGGCTATTTTGTTGTAACCCGGAAATATTTATCTCACTATAACAAATCAACAATGTGACATAAACTCTTCTCGGTATAAAGATTGCTGAATTAAATTTAACAATTACAAGACAAAGTACACAATCCATCCAAACTATGTACAACAATCATGGATTTAAATTAAACTTGTGAAAACAACCACAAATTGTAATTCACATAAATTATTCATCCACACAAACAATTAATAACAACCTCAATTAACCAATTCCAATTCCAATTTCCCCTTAATTGGAGAACTAGAATCTTTACAATGATAAACATGAAATTCACAATTAGGCAAAACATTCTTCAAAAACAGCCTCACAGTATCTTCCTGCTTAACAGCAGCACCTTCTTTCTCAACCAACACTCCACCAACAATCCTCCCATACCCATCCTCGGCCTCGGCCCCGTCTCTAGCGGCCGCAATATACGCGATCACGGCCGCTTGAGCCGGGCCGAGACTCGGATTATAAGCAGCAGACTCCATATAAGACCCTTTATAAACATTACCCTGTTCATCAACCAATGCCATTCCTGAAGGGTACCCACTATATGGCGCATGAGACATATTTGCAGCCTCCAATGCAGCCATAACAACACTTGAGGATATCGAAAAACCATTTGATGGTAATTGTAAATTACCATTTTGCCCTTTTATAATTTCATTAACTAAAACCAACCCGTTTTCACGAGTCTCCAATATTAATGGCACTTCTTTTTCCAATAAATCATCCGGTCCGAACCGGTGCGGTAAAAAATACGACAACGGTTTAAAAAACCCGCTAATTTTAACCAATTGATCGTGATCGTGGTCGTGGTCATGTTGTAAGACATATATCTGAATATCAGGGGCACCACGAACTTCCTGAAGAAATTGACGACAATGTCCACAAGGGTAAGCCGAAACGACGACGTTTGTAAGGGTAGTATCGGGATAACGAGACAAATTAGTAATGAGAAATTGTTCAGCATGGATAGTTTGATGGAGGGGTAATCCTGGAAATTCAACATTGACTCCGATAAAGATACGACCGTCGGATGATAATCCGACAGCCGAGACCGAAAACCCGGAAATTGGCGGTCGGGCTAATTTACGGGTTGATTTAACTATTAAGGGTAGAAGATGAAGCACAGAATTAAGACCGTGTTTTTTAGCCATTGCTTCTGCTTCGTGTGATTCGATCATGAATTTTAAGTGGTCCATTTTTTTTTTGGGTGTTTATATTTTATGAGTGAAAAGAGTTGACACAAGTTTTTCAACTTTTTATTTTGTTTTGTTTTGTTTTTGTGTGGGAGTCGTGTGTGGTTTGAGGTTTTGTGTTGTGATGTGTTGTGTTGGTTTTTATAGGAAGAGATTGGAGTGAATGAATGATTGTGTGGGGATTAATTGTGAGTTGTGTTAAATGGACGTAGTAATTGGTTGTTTTAGGATTTTGGTCAATTTGTGATTGGTGCTTTTTTTTTAGGCTTGTGTAGTTCTCGAGTCATGTGGGTGGGGATGTCATTGGTGGTTAAAAGTGGTTATCCTACTTGGAGGACGGCGTGGATTTTGCCTTATACCTATCTATTCACCAATTTATTAAAAATTAATAATTATAATTATGACTAATACGGTACAAAAGTTCAATCATCCATGAATGGTGGGGCAAGGACGGAGGTGGATTTTACGTTATACCTATCTATCTACCAATTTATTAAAAAATAATTATAATTACTAATAGGTTACAAAAGTTTCATCATCCATGAATGGTGGGGCAAGGACGGGGTGGATTTTGCGTTATACCTATCTATCCACCAATTATTTAAAAATAATTATTTTGACTCTTTATAAAGTTTTTTTAGTAGTTTTTGTTGAAATCTTAATCTTAACTTATTAAGATAAATTGAATTTTATGAAATTCAGTTTATAGTGAATAAACTAAAGGTTATTGGAAAAGGGGTCGACGCAAGTTAGATTTACCAGCTTAGTGGATGACGGGTACATTTGTACATGTTAAGATTCTATCCGGTGGGGGTGTATACAGATATAAAATTGTACCCATCGTGAGTGGTGGGACAAGTATTACTATCGCTCAAGAAGCCTACATCCAAGGACGTGTATTTGGTCTCCGGTTATCTGAATTGGCACAATTCAAGTATTAGTCATTAGAATAAGGTAAGTGTTTATATTTCTTTCAGTAGGTCTTGCTTGTGACGGGTCGGATCTTGCGACGGGTATTTTGTGAGAGGAAATGGGTAGAGGGGACAAGGTGGGCACCCCCCATGTGCTTCTCTACTCACCCTTGATGAGTATTTTGTGAGAGAATATGGTATCCGTCTTAAGCTTAAGACGGATACCCCCGTCTTAAATGAGAATTTGTGTATTTCTTTATACGAAATTGCGCGCGATTCATATTGTTGCAACCGTAGTGATCACATAAACACGAAGAGGGTTAGTAAAAGGTAATTTTGTACATTTATTTCATACTTTCGAGTTTTGACTTTGTAAATGTAGTCAATGTAAAAAAATTCATTGGAGCAGAATTTGAATTGTCTTTCTTTTTGTACCATTTATTATTCTTATTAATCATACCGTCAAAAACAATGAAACTTTCAAAAGAACTAAATTTAATTTTTGTAATTGTCAATCGTCTGAAAATGCGTGAGGTTAAGGAATAAACTTGTAAATTACGATGCACATACAACGGTGACGCTTTCATATGTGGAGTAAAGACTTTTGACATGTGAATTTATTATGTACAACTGTACAAGTGGGTGATTACAAAAACACAAAATTAGTATTGTGTCAATTGGGATGAACTCATCTGATTGACACCTAGTGATTACAAAAATTAGTAATAATGTGCAAGTGTTGCTTAAGTCATTAGACCTGACATCATACAAAGATCGTTCCACCCACGAGCACTTAGATCAATTGGTAAGATGTTGTTCTAACTAAACCATAAATTTCGTGTTCGAACCCTGAGAATGCAGTAGTGTTAAAACTCATGAGAAAGAGCTTTACCTCCCTAATAATCCTACACGACTCAAATACGGATTAAACCGAATGGTTTACATAAAAAAATCATCCCAAATTCATCACGGAAATTATAGCGTCAATAAGTCAATTGCATGCTTTTCTTGTGCGTATTAGCTTTACATTTTAAATATGGTAATTTATTAGGAACAAATAATAAGGTCTTTTATTAATGGTAAGTATAACATGGGTTAACGACTTTGGGTGATAGAAGATGATTTACGCGTTTTCTAACATTCAACAATGTTTTGATACTTATACATATTTTTTTGGGGAAATAATACGGTGTACCTTCGAGTTATATTGTTCTATGGTGTACTCCTATTTTTTTTTGAAATTTTATAGTGTAACCCTGAACTCAATATATTAGTCTATACAATGACCTTTGATTGTCTTTATTAAGTTAGTTTCTTAGGTTATCTACTAAACAATGTTTTTAGTGGTACGATTTCTCGACAACCTACTAAATTACTTATTAGTTCCCCGAATTACTCAATAATCCACCAAACAGTTTATGAATCTAACTAACAATTCATTATAGGTGCATTATCATTTCATGCTTCAAAACGAAGGTTTTTAATGTTAGTTTGTGCTTATTAGAAGTGATTTATGATACATCTTATAGAGAATGATGATAAGATGTTAGTGAGTCAAAATTGAGTCAAAATTAAGTCAAAGTACGGTTGGTTGATAGCAATAAATTTGATGCAGTTTTGAAAGAGGTCATCATGCAGAAATAAGTATGAAGTTTAAGGGTACAATGTAGATTATAAAAAAAGAGGAGTACAACGTAGAAAAACGAAAAAACTCAGGGGTACACCGTAAAATATCCCTACTTTTTACTTACTTTTTTAGTCACTCATTTTACGAAATATCTCTCTTTTAAATAAAAGTTTGAAATTAAAGTAGTATTGAAATAAGACTGTTACTCCGTATATAGGAGGAGTTGAGGTCACTATGGGTAGGGGCCGTGTTTGGGTCAACTTGAACCAAACCTTAACTGGCTGATGACAAGGGTCGAGATTCGGGAAAAGCATGTACAATTTTAACCCTTTTGCCAAGGGTGCTGCTCAATATCGTCGACATTTTACTAAATATCGTTGACAATTAGTCATGAACTTTCAACATTACCTTTTTAATAACCTTCCACTTTACTTCGCTCTAACGTCTTTCTAAATAAATTTAAATTAGAAATTAAAAACCATATTTTTTCTTTTAAAAAAGACGGTTTTGAACGTGATGACAACATAGTCAAACAAATCAAAACAATCAATTAACACGATTAAACTAATTGATTCAATATTTTAGCCGCCGCTTTAAACGACAATCGCGGATGACCATTAAATTCAAGATAAACCAACATTAGAACAAAGGTTTAGAAGCATAAGCAACAAAAACATAAACCCCGCCCAAAACAACAAGTTTGAAATTCGTCTATAACAAGGGTCGACTTTAAACGGGTATAACTTGAGTTCTAGACAACAAATGAAGTAATTTTGATTGAAGGTGACAGTTTATCCTTTTACGGTTATAACGGTAGGACGCACTTCCAACCAATCAAGAAACGGGGTAGATATGTCCGCTTTACGAAAACGCGACGGTGCGGAAAAGATTGGACGTGAATGGACCATGTCCACACCTAAGTTTGGACATGTATAATTCACATCCGGGCCTCTTTATCGATTGACTATTTGTTTAAAATAAAAAATTTCACACCTAGGTTTGGAAAAATTTTAATTTTTTCTGTTTAAAATTGATTCATTTTACGCCATTAGTTTAATGTTGTTTCACTTAGTAATTCGTTTTCATTCCAGAAAAAACGATTCATTTTACGTCGGTTAATATAACTTTTTTTCGATTCATGAATCAAATTTAAAACTATTCAATTGTTTATTATTCGATATTAGTTGTTAGTTTCGACTTATCGATTAAATTGTTTGTCGATAGTTTGATAGAAATGTTTGGGTTTAAAGGGGTAATTTTGGGAAGTTCATTAAATATTATCAATAAATTTGGGAAGTTTGATTAAATTTGTGTTATTTGTCTGATCTTATTGATAAAATGGTCTTATATAACAATTTGTGAAACATATTTCTAAAAACACCAATTGTTGTACTGGACCATGCCATACATAACACTAGCCTGGCAAAAAGCCCAAATAAATTAGTTGATAAACTTGTAAGAAATTACTTTATTTTTAATAACCTTATACTTTACTTTATATTGATAACTTGTATATTTAAATACATCACTATTCATTATAAGATATAAAGTTATTAAAAATATTAAAAAAATATAAATAGTATTAAGTTTAGGTTATTATCCTAATAGGCTAGTCTTATATTATAAGACAGTTTTATATATCCTCCGTTCCATTTGATTGTTTACGTTTTGATTTATACATGTATATCAATGCTCCTTTTCTTTTGTTTATATATTTAATTATATAGACAATATACAAGTTTGATATTCATAATGCACTCGATCAGACATTTTAAACAAGAACAAGACTATTTATAAGTTATATATTAAAAGGTGTATTAAAAATTCTCTTAACTTATGAAAAAAGAAAACGTAAACAATCAATTGGAACGGAGAAAGTAGAAGAGTCGCTGATCGAAATATGGGTTAAGTAAGAATTGGGCTGAAGTCGTTATCTTGTTCAACAATGTTACTGCATAATGGATGGGATTCGTAGCGGGCTGAAATCAACCAAAGGGTTTATAAGGAG
This sequence comes from Heliosperma pusillum, assembly GCA_022085475.1. NCBI lineage: Eukaryota > Viridiplantae > Streptophyta > Magnoliopsida > Caryophyllales > Caryophyllaceae > Heliosperma > Heliosperma pusillum. Next base: position 69,109 of record JAIUZE010073326.1, on the reverse strand, counting down.
AAAGTAGGACTTAGGAGAATCAATAGCCTAATTAATGGTGAAACCCAGAGTTAAACTTCATCTTAGCCCAATTCGTACATGGACTCATACATGGCTATATAAGAAGAAGTCCTAAAGTCTTTCTTACGTCGGATATTCGAATCATGTACAACTCAAGTATACTACCGAGTATCTAGCTAGCACGGACACTTCTCCTAATCAGCCGTCCCGTGTCGGACACACGGACACACAGACACCTATAATAAGTAATGAGAGGTTTAAAGACTAAAAGATATTGATTAGAAGATGATTTGAGTGAGAAATGAGAATAAATTATAATCAAAGTCAAATTATACCTTCAATTACTTACATTTAATATCAAATATCAATATAAAAATAAACTCGTACATTATTTATAACTATAAAATATATTTTTTATTAAATTTAAATGCCGTGTCCCGTGTCCTAAATTTCACGAGATGCCGTATCGCGTGTCCGTGTCCGTGTCCGTTTTCGTGCTACCTAGCCGAGTATCCCTTCATGGCTTCATCCCATTTTTATTTACCCCTCAATTTTGGGTGCAAGTGAAGAAACTCAATAGTCTCACATGTGAGTGTAATCCCACATTGATAAAAGAGGGGAGAGTTTAACACTTTATAAGGCAAAGGAGTTACTCCCTCTGTTGCCAATTGGTTTTAGAGTGGAGCCCATTGAATTTAAAAAGTGTACTCTATCCTCAGTACGGGTTGAACCCAGACCCGATTATGAAATTTAATAGTGCATTTAAGGAAAAATGATAAATTACCAACTCTATCCTTCAAATGAAAGAAGAGTTACGGTATTAATTTTTTAGGGGTTAATTTTGATGTTATTTAGTATCATGGGGCAATATTAGTTAACTAAAATTTTCCTTACTAAACTTAGAAAAGAGCACAATAATTATGGCATAAAATTTGAAGGAAAATGGGACAATAAAAGTGGCGTGGAGAGGGTATATTTCAATTTGAAATCATTAGGTTTAAGTTTAATTTGATTTGATTTGAGTCTTTTTGGTGGAATTACTTCAATTTATGTTTAGTTACGAAAAAGTCAGATTTGCAGTTATGGAAAACGTGATTGAGCTAGTTAAAATTAAAAGGTTAATGTATTAAGCGAGAAAGATACGTACACTAGTAAAAAAAACCAATTGCAGTTATGGTTAAATACTTTATTATTGATATTACATGAGTGTCTTGTTTCTTGAACCTAGTAGTTTTGTCTTGTATTTGAAAGAAAAAGAGTGTAAGGTGAAGTCAAAGCTTAAGCTAAGTAGTTGGTCTTATTTTTAAGGAAACCCAAATTTTATAATAAGACGGTTTTATATATGGGTGATAGTGAGACAAAATAGCTCGCGAGTTACTCGAGCTCGGCTCATACGAGCTCAACTAGGGCTTGGGCTAGGCTCAAAAGCTTAACGAGTCAACTCGAGCAAACGCTAGGTCGGCCCAAAAAGCTCGCGAGCACCTCGAACTTGTGAGATTAGATAAGATATTGCTCATATTTTATAAAAATATTTTATCATGATTATATCTTTGTATCACACATATCAAATGTCTCACTTATTTGCCAAATAGTTTTACATATAAGTGATATAACCTTTGAACCTTGTTATTGAAATATCGGAAGGAAAAATAAAAATCAACAATTATATATAGGCTAGATTTGAGCTCGAGTTTGGCTCAAGCTCGCGTTAAAGCTCGCAAGCTTGATAACGGTCACATTTTTTTCAAGCTCGGGTAAGCTCCAGATCTGCTAAGCTCGACTTTTGGTTAATGAGCACAAGTCGGGCAAGGCCCTCGGGCTCGACTCGGCTCGTGAACACCCCTAGTATTCTCACACCTTGACACGATATTTTCCTAGAAAAATGTCATCCTTTTATAACATCTCTAGTTCAATCATGGAATCGGAATTTATTGTCTTGGCAGCAGTCGGAAAAGAGGCACGCACGGTTTATGAAATTCTAGTATGGCCAAAACCCATATCATCCATAGCTATACACTATGATAATGCCGCTACATTGGCTAAAGCATATAGTCAAATCTACAATGGCAAATCAAGACACTTGGGTGTTAGTTGTTAGACATAGCTCGGCTCGTAAGCTAATAACTAATGGAGTCATATAGGTTGTATTCGTGAGATCTCAACAAATTTAGTTGATTTTTGGACCAAGGCATTGGTTATAAAGTCAGTAGACATGATGGGCCTAAAACTCGTATATATATTTGACGATAGGATACTCAATTCTTTTCTAAGACAATGTTAGAAGTTGAATTTAATATGAAGACCTACTGTAAAAGATAATTGAAGCACACTATTATTTTTATCCGAAAGATATGTGCTTAGACTTGCATGTTGTAAGGTTGAAGTTTATCGTTTTATTTGATCTTTTGGAAAAGTGTGTTTGCAGGGATACGATAAAAAGAATCTACCTATGTAAACATGAAGTACATCCGCTTCAAAGTAGTTTTAAGTTTGGCTCATGAAATATTCATGAATAGATATGGGACACAAGACCTGTAAATAAGTGCCGGTTTAGTAAATCTAATTAATTTATGTGTTAATTATCTTCATGTATTCAAAATGTGTAATAAGGGTTCAACGCTAAGTCACATCCTGATACTCGAATTTTCGAAATGTGTAATTTCACTAAGTGGACTTAAATCTTCGCGACATTTTCATTTATGCATAAATTAGTATGTTTGTTAGTTTTTTACAACTCTGGAATTACGCTTAAATGGGGGAGAAATGTTTTTAATTTAATTAGTGTAATTAATGGTTTATTAAAAGCGTGTTCGGGTTTGTTTCATAGATAGGTAAAATTGTTATAATGTAATGTAAGTACGAGAAGTACATAGAGAGTGTACGCTTGCATAATTATTTACGAGCTTACGGTATAGTTCCGTTAGAATGACTATGACGGGGGTTTCGATGCTCGGTCAACGATTCTAGGTCTAGGGGAAAGCGCCTTGGTGTAGGGGTTCGGGTCGCAACGTGGTCCCCGATGGGGGTGTACTGTGTACATACCGTTATTGAATCTAGAGATGTCATTTTTGATAGCATGCATGTTGACTCAAAGTAATGTCGGGGTAGAAGGTAACGAAATTGTTGAGCCTCAAAGTGATTGTCTTGAACTCCGTAGAGGAAAAAGAGACGGGAAAAAGAAATTTTTTGGACCCGAGTTTCAAACATATTTTGTTTAAGTTCAAGGGATGAAGTAATATTCTAATTTATTCTGGCAGTTTTCTGAAAAGTTACAATTCTTCAGATATATCTTCCCTGTTTTTCCTTCCAAATCTATATAAATAAATATGGGATGAGAAGATTTAACATAAAGAAAAATCCATATCTTCTTAACAAACTGCATATAAAAATTTATAAGTTACATCTCTGTTTTTTGTGCCTAAAAACAGAGGACACCGTCTTCTCTCAATAGAAAATTCGGATTAACTTAGACACTAACAATGGTCGAATTGTTATATTAGGAAAGCGAAGTTGAATCGGTGTGGTTTCATTATTGTCAATTCCACTCGTACATATCATTTTTCTATGAGTTTATAGTCGGAGCAGTGAGGCCTCTAATAAGTAATAAGGCAATGCATCAACTCTCTGCTGCAACCGTGACACTATTCCTCACAAAGCCAGACTTAAAGTTCAAAAGCAAACTGAAAATATTCATGCAAAAGTCAAATTGGGTAATCCTAATACACAAATTCTCATTGAAGACGGTCATATTCTTCTTCAATGAATACGGTTTGGGTAGCTTCTCACAAAAAGGCAAGAGGGAGGGCAAGTGTGAAACCAAGTGGGCTTCCACTTGCCTCTTTGTGAGAGGCAACCCGACCCGTCTTCAATTAAGATGGATATACCCGCCTTCAATGAGACTTGCTGTAAATCTGTAATACAAAAATCACTTGCATAATAATCGTCCCTTGTCTAATGATGCGTTGAAAGTTAAGGTGGACGAAAGAGAGCAGATAATGAGATGAAGATGATCGTTGCTGCAGATGAGCTAAAAATTGAAAGCATAGTGATGGAAATGGCAACTCGCTCAACTATGAATCGGAGTAGTAGTTTTTCTCATATTGTACCCTTCCGAAAAAGACAATCAAACGACAGAGTAAAACAGAACTATACGCATTCACGTTGAGCAAAACCGCGAAGTGACATGAAATGGAGAATCAATCGTTTGTTACAAAATCATAGACATTAGAAGAAATGGTGAAATGCAAACAATGACTAGAATGTCATACAACAACTTTCACTTTCCTCAGGTTACACAATGATGAAATAAAAAACTATCTACAAGCTTAGACGCGAACTAATGCTATTGCTGTCTCTATTTTTATCCGAAGTTCATCCTTCTCCAGTTCATCAGCCTGAAAATTTCACGCACAAAAGTTAATGTCAAATTTAAAGTCAGAACCAAATCCAAAGAGAAAAATATAAAGCAAAACAGACTAACCGAGAATGCCTAGTGAAATTCTGGTTTGTTAGCCGGTAAAAGGGTTAGCGTGATCAAACGCGGCTTGGGATGGACATAAGCCGCGAAGAGATTTACAAAGAGATTGTTTTCGGGAGACCCAAAAATGTAAGTTATGTTAAACTTCTAATGAGCTACTTTGCTTAATAATTGCACTGTTTTGGATTACTGGTTTTGTTTCACACTTTTCTTTTTGGGTTGTTATATTGGATGTTTAAACAAGGAATGTTATTGAGTAAGATAATAATACTCTTACCTATACTTGCCTTATTATCCAAGGGTTGTGGATAAACTATGTAGAATTCGGTACGTTTGAGGGAACAACAGTTGCTTTACTTGATGAAAAGGGAGAAAATGTGCATTCATAACATTTGATGGAAACCTTATAAAATGGATTTGGCCTGAATGACCAGACTCGAATAACAAAACAGACTTTCGAATAAGGATCCAAGTTTGACCCGTAATCGTAACTCAAATTGATCGGCCAAATATAATATGAGCTAAAACATTTATTATTGCAAAATGACCATTATCCGTATATAACTTGGTAGTTGGTAATAGTGTACTCGAAAGACCCGAAACAGAAAAACGCCTTGCCCAACCCGATTCCAAGTTCTTACGAAACAATACCCGAATTAACCCAACTTAAATTGACCGATTTGTGAGGTCTTATCGGTATCCTAAGATACAAGGACATTACTCATATAATGGGGAAGTTAACCAGTGTCCACATTGGAGTTTGACGTTTATATGCACTCTAGTTATGCAACAAAGAACTAAGTTGTCTTGACATGTATGTAATAACGATGTAAGTGTTTATAACGTGTTCTAATTTTTTGGCAAATGGATAACTTTTACGTGGTAGGAACTAGGAGTAGAAACTAGTGTCATGATATATTGTATGTATGTATCCAAAAAAGTCAAAAAATAAAATAAAAAACAATTAGAGGCTAGAGATGATAAATGGTCCTTCATATCTCATTCCAAGGGACCGTGTCTTTCGAAATTAAAGACCTAATTAAGTTGTTTGTTTTTGTGACTATAGGACAACTTCTGGAGGACAAATGTATTTCACCCTTAATGTAGTGTCAACCCCTTGATTTTCTACAACTAATGCACAGGGCTCTAAGCATATAGAGTAGGCCTTATTAATTCACCTAGTGAGGGAGGGTATGGAGTATCGACTATGGAGTAATTGGCCGCTATTTTTCTTCTTAATATGTAGTCTAAAAGATGTACGAGTAAATTTTTTAAATCGAACAAATTCAACACTTAGAAAACACTTATTGTTCGTAGGGATTGTATAGGATGATTTTAATCAATTAACTTATAAAAAAAATCCCCTATTATTATCTTATTACACAAATTCTTGTTTCAGACGGGGTGACTTGTCTTATTGTTTCAGACGGATCAAACCACCTCACAAAAGAATAGGTGGGACAAGTGAGAGAAGTATCAATAATCCCCTAACTTCTCGTCTAAAAAAAATAAGACGGATTGTCCCGTCCAAAGCAAGACCAACCGATCTTATTATGCGGGATGGTAGGCAGGTTCCATTGTCACTCAAATGACGATTTCTTTCATTTCGCTCAACTAGTCTAAATCGAGATATCTATCAAACGACACAAGTTATATGACCCATAAACCATTCTATGTTTAGCAAATCATTTCACATTCAAACGACCTAATTTAGTGGCATTTAGTTAGTTGGTTTGATAGGCCTACTAAACGACATCAGTCACATAGCTTATTATTGTGTAAGGTTATTTACAATATATTACTTCACTTAGTCTCATTAAAGACAGCGCATATCCGTCTTTAGTGAAAACGGGTCAGATCCTCTCTCACTTGCCTCCTTTTGAGAGGAAATCGACCCGTTTTCATTAAAGATAGATATGCATCGTCTTTAATGAGAATGTGTGAGATTACTTCCTCTGTTTTATTAGAATGTATATATATTTGATTAAAAAACTATTTATTTACCAAGAGAAAAAAAGCTCTCAAAAAAATTTCCATTAAAATGCATTTAGTTAAATAAGAAAACAAATAAAACTTGCTTTCATTAACTTATCATCTATTTATTAAAATATTAATTTTTTATAGTTCTTATCAATTTTTATTGAACTCTACATTATTATTTAATCTATAAATAATACCTCTAGTAAGTAAAAACGCTATATATACCGTGCAAGTTGCACGAGATCTAGACTAGTACTTTCTACAAATGAATAAAAATGAATGCATTTTAATGAAACATATATGCAATAATAAATAAGACGTTTTTTTACTTTTGAATAAAACAACGGTGGAAATAAAAAGAGATTGTGAAAGATACTGATTTCAAGGGCATAAAGGGAAAAATGTGGGGACTAATAAAAAAGAAAGAAAGAAACCTCAAGGAAGAGCGTCTTAAGGAGTCTTCCAGAAAAAGCAGTGATATGAGCTGTAATTATTTTGAGCTTCAAAGATTCGAATAATTCGCACAATTTGACCAAAATGCCCTTCTTCTTGCTACAAGTCAAGCTCACTACCACGGTCCTCTCCCCCACGTATGACACTCTCATCTGCCACATTAGTTATTATCCATATTATGTCACCCAATCTCCATTACAATTTAATTAATATTATCTTCATTTCTCTATTATTTGTATCAATCATTCACAAATAATATATTCCACTTTCCAAAATGCAATTTTATACAAATACACTATAAAATAGATTATGAAAAGACGTTTTTTCACTAAGCTGTTGAGAGCTCACTTTTATCGTACCGTTTTATATATTTTTTTTCACATATCTTATTAATGATTATGACTCAAAATATTATTTTCATTTGATATATGTTTAATAGGGTATATGCTACACTTAACTATAATAACTGAATCGATTTTTATGCGATATTGTTTTTGGAAACATTTTTGTGTCATCTAGATAGATCGTACTCTTTACCCTCAAAGCTTTATAATATTCGTTGTCCTCCACATCAGGTATAAGGAGGACCGTCCAAAGACACAACAAATTTTCATCACTTTATTAAGTTTGCTTTGCACAAAGGGATTAAAAAGACAAATGGTGATAGCCTGATAGCGACATGTATTATTAGAAAAAACCTAAAAGTGTACATTATAATCGTACAAAATCTACCAGAAAAATGGGAAAATTTTGAGTGACACTGACAATCGGATCCATTAATTTTACTAACATCGTTTTCATATGTGTCTCATTTCGCTTTTGTACGTATCAACCCGTTTCATTGAAACAGACACTATCCATCATAAGTTGAAGATAAATAATTTTTCTCTCACAATATGCAAGTCATAGGGCAAATGCAAATGAGGGATCTATTTGCCCTTCACTTACCCTCCTCACTTTTATATTGCGATAAAGGTATTATCCGTATTCAGTTTGCGACACATATTCAAGACAAATAGTGCCCGTCTTGAATGAGAATTTATGTTTTAATATAAAGGGGTGACTTTCCATTTAATTAAAAATAGTTTGTGAAACTACTAACATGTACTCCCTCTCATCCATACCAAAGGTAACATTGGGTTTTTCACACTTGTCGAGGCGCGTTTTGCAACGTGAATATCTTTAGTTCCACATTATTAAAAATTATAATAATTTGATATTCTTATAGCATTGATAATGATGAATCAAACAAGATCTCACATGACTATATTTTCTCTTATATATTAGGAATAATACCAGAGATTCTCCACACCCATGAATAGTGTCAAAAGTCCAATGTTACCTTTGGTCTAGATGGGAGAGAGTAGATAAACTACATTTTGATGGGTAAAGAAAGACAAGTCATTTGTTATTTCTTATGCTTGTCATATCTATAGAGATGTGGATACTTGTCTTATCATATTTTTATCATTTATTTGTATTTTGTGTCAAAACGAATAGATAACAAATCATTCGGATTGGGGAGTACCATCGTACTGACTACTGAGTACCATTTGTAGTCATTTTTACAAATTCTATTAATGCATATTACTTTCAAGTTTAAAACAGTGAAGTGACTTAGCAATAACTTAATTAATATCCAATCGATTTATAAGAGAGTTACTCAAAAGGTGTAGATTGAAAGATGAACTTACTTCTAAGTCATCAATGGTAGATAACTTGCAGGATGCAGCATAATGTTTTCCGCCATAGTCAAGCTTGGTTTTCTTACTCGGTTTCGAAATCACTGACGAAAAATCTTGACCAAAATCTACAGAAGATGGGCTACCATTATTACTACTGTTTTTCCATCTGTAATTCTCCATCTCTGATATCTCTGCTTTGATTGCCCGTTGTTGCTCATTAAGTTCTTGTATGTATGATATTGCATCCTTTATTATTGAAGCTTTATCCATCTGTTACCATTTCAGACCACCCACGCACAAGTGTTCGTTAATGGAGGAGCCATAAATTGAACTCAAACCGGGTGAAAATTTTCAGCAAGGGCAAGCCGGTAATGATTTGCAAGAAACTCGAAAAAAAGTTAAAAATTGTAACTAAAAAGTTGAAATTTCAACCTACCAGCGGAGTTGAGTGCCCCTGCTAAATGCTAATTAGGTTCACCATAATATTCAGGTCATATGTCAATAAGGTCATGGCGTAGCCACGATTATAGGTAAGAGACGACTATTATTTAAAATATAAGGTAACTCCGAACAAGAATCAATACTTTTTAACATAAAATTTCAATATTAAAAATTAAGCAACCTAAGCATCTTCAATGGTGCGTTTAACTATTTAAGGGACTTTCTACGGCTCGACCAAGCTACAAGCTTGAAAGGAAGTTGATATATTTTTATCGGTTGATTAAGGTGATGTCGACCAATTAAACTACAATTGTTTGTTGTTTACCATTGAAAAGGTATGTAGTTGGAAGGCAAAGTAACTTGAAATATTCACATATGGCAAACCAAACTACAATGTTTTGCAGTTTACCATTGTCTAGACCGTTAAGAAGTTAGACTTTTTAATATTTTATCTTATTTATATAATTTAAAATACGGACTTACAAATAGGAATATAAATTATAAGAGTACCAAACAAAAATATAAAACTTCCACCTGATTGAAAAGTTTTACTCTAACTAAAATGGATTAAGAAATCGCGGAGTACCCACTCAATGCCAATACCATTTTAAAAATTACAAGGATGTTGTTATTCTTATTATTCATTAAATAGAAAATACTCTGTCACATTTATATAGATTTTATTTAGAGTAACCATTTTTCTATGTTTTTTTGTGTAAAAACAAATTTGGTATGACAAGAGTGTATCTTAATAACTGTGAAAAAGCAAATGAGACAAACGTAGTACATTTCACTTCATTTTCCTAATCGCGTTGACTAATTTAGCAACATTGGGAGCACCACAGACAATTTTTTTGTCATTCGATTAAACAATTTCAGAAACAAAATACCGGAACAAATTATGTGTCGACCCAAGAAAGGTACTAAAATTAATCTCAACTAATCTCATACAGACCCGTCAAATAAATTTGAAAGGCCGATTCCAGAAGATCGTTTGAGTCCCCATGTAATAGAAAAACTTAATTCGTGTTCAATGTTCATGGACATTTATCTAGTTAATTAGACTAGCAATTTTGGCTACCGGTTCTTAGAATCTTTTGAACTTGCTATTAAACCGCCCTGGTTTCATAGTTCTGCAATCATCCAAAGTAGCAAATAGATTGCAGATTTGTGTCCCTAGAAATGACCACAAATTCTGACTAACTAGTCGGAATTTGTGGTCATTTCATCATTGAAATTAGTAATTACTGATTGTAAAAAAAAATACCTTGCTGATATTTGGAACAACAGCTCGAAGAGCAAAGAGGCGTTCATTGAGCTTTTTGCGGCGATTCCTTTCGGAAACGATGTTTTTAGATCCGGTCGGAGATGCAATTCCGTCAGGCGAACTTGAATCATAGTAGGTTGATAAGGTATCTTCAAATCCCCAACTATCCAATATAAAATGTATTATTATTACATTTATTAGAATAAAGAAGTCTGGGGAATAAGAGAATTACAAATTTCTCATTGAAGACGGGCAAATGGATCCCTCCACTTGCCCTCCTATTCACACTGTAGGTCTTCAGTTTGTGACGGATAATGTCCGTCTTTAATGAGACGATTTGTAAAAGAAGAGCGAAAAGGGAAGTAACAAACCTGTCAAGTTCTTGAGCATGGTGGAACATGTTGGTTTCCCAGTAATATTGGTACTCAACTTCTCCAAAATTATCCATGATGATTGATTTGATAAAACCCTAATTCTTTAATTTTGGAAAAGATATATAAAGGTGAGTGTGTTATAGACTAAGTATAGAGTATGGTTGACTAGTTTAGTGAAGAGTAAGACACTCGGCACCTGATGCTTTTCTTTATATGGAATGGTTTTCTAGCTCAACTACTCTATTTTAATTAGCACGAGTATATTTACATTTTTTTTGTTTTTTTTATCATGTGGGGCATTTATTACCCACAAAAAACCGAGTGTTCAAAATTACCCAAATTTTCGTTTAAAATGAGAACGAACTTGACTTTGCCCCTGAAAAAAAAAACAGTAGGTCTTGCTTAAGACGGGTCGGATCTTAGAACGGGTATTTTGTGAGAGGAAATGGGTAGAGAGGACAAGGTGGGCTCCCCCCATGTGCTCTCCACTCACCCTTGATGGGTATTTTGTGAGAGAATATGGTATCCGTCTTAAGCTTAAGACGGATACCTCCGTCTGAAATAAGAATTTGTGGAAAAAAAAAGTGGGGGATCCGTCTCAACCTTTAGACGGGTTAATCAAAGGCGAAAATAATGAGGGTCATTGACGGTCCTCATAATTCGAGTGAGATTGTCATGGCGGATTGTGTGACTTTTGAGTAATGACAAAATTAAGATGTTCATTTTATTGTGTACTCCCTCAATTTTTTTCATATATGTCATTTTTACTAGCTTTCCGATAATATCTTTTATCTCTGTTATATCTCTTAAAATATAAGAAAAACATATCATGAAATATATACTCATATGAAAGCTCTTCATTCTCATAAGGAATTTAATGATGTAATTTAAATAAGTTTTGGACAACTATAATTTTTTGTAAAAATAAAGGTTAAAGGGATATCTCGGAAAACAAATACGACATATATACATATCGGAGGGAGTAATAGTTTCTTTCGAAATAAATGTTCCTGAATTGAGTAGTAGACCGGATTAAACTACTTCCATTTTTTAAAATTTTTGTCCATTTTAATTTTTGAAGGTCAAAGTTACCCAAAAAATAGAAAACCGTTAAATCACTAAGTAAAACTAAAACACTTAAATTTATCGTCGAACCATCTAATAGAAAATATTATTTTCAACAAAGAAAATTACATTTATAAGTAAAAAAAATATGGTTAAAATTATGTTTTGAGACCGTAGAAAAGCAACTAGGAAGAAAATAAAATCACAAATTCTCATTGATTACGGTGTATATCCCTTTTCATTGAATACGGGTCGAATCTCCACCCACAAGGAAGCAAGTGGGGATTTAAATGGATCCTCACTTGCCTTTCTACTTGTCTTCTTATGAGAGGAGATTCGACCTGTTTTCTATAAGACCAACTGGAAATAAATGAAGTAAGTAATTGATGAATGACGTGGTAAATTTGCAGTACTCAAATGTAGGGGTGAGCATTGGTCCAAAACCGGACCGGACCAAAGACCGAAAAGATAAAATTTGTGGACCGAAGACCGGGCCTAAAAATTTCGGTCTTGGACCGGACCAAACCCGAAATATTTGGTCCGGTCCGGTCCGGTCTTAGACCTAAATGGACCAAAAAATATAATTTGTTAATAAGAAGGATAACCTAATTAAATTTAGTTTCACAAAACTAAACCTAACAAATAATCAAACTATCATTTGATTAAAATAGTCTTTAATATTGCATTTGTATTGTCTTTTGAAGGTAAATTAACCAACAATTCATAAAATAATAAATATTATCCTTAAAATACATTAAATTCGGTCAAATCGGTCCGGACCTAAAATAACCAGTTTTGCTCCGGACCGGACCGAAGACCAAAACCTACACAAATGTGGACCGAGAACCAGACCTAAAAAATTTGGTCCGGTTTCAGTCCAGACCAAATGATCTGGTCCGAACTTAAAATTGCTCAGCCCTACTCAAATGATTGATTAGCTTATGGGTAACAATTATGGAGTGATTAGTGAAGTGATGAAAGTGGTTGAAAGGAGAAGGCACTTTGAGTGGTTTACAGAGTAAAGAATAACAATTAACCCAATGCTCTTTTTATATCATTATTTTATTCAGCCCTTAAAGATTTTCGATAAAGATGTGTACACATATATGACATATTAACACATCACAGCTAACGCAACATTAAATTAATCTTTAAGTGTACACATATACTTCCACCTATTTTTTAAGTTGTTATGTGTCTTGTAAATGACAATAGAGTGTTGAAAAGAACAAATTAACACTACAAGAAAAGAATGAAAACAATATCATCAAAATTTTGAAGGAAAATGGGAATAACACTACTAAGAGGAGGGACGAGGGAGTATGTGTGAAATTAATTTAGTGAAGTATATATATTATGATTAAATGGCTAATATCACTCAAGTTTGCCAAAAATTGGATATTACGGGGTAAGATAATCTCACACTTAAGTTGTACGGAAAATTCCCACGGTATTCCCGAGAATTGAAACTTTACCCGAAATGTCCAAAAATTTTACCCAAAAACTTTAAGTGATCATAACTTGTGTTTACAAACTTAGAATATGAAGATTTTTTTTCATATCGTTCATCTTTCCGAGAGGTATGATTTGAAAAAAAATGGCGAGCTCGGAAGTCGTGACCAAGAGATATGACCACTCAAAGTTTGTTCGGTGAAAAAAACTTTGACATACAAAAACTCATAGCCATGGGATTCAAATACGACTAATTTTTTTTTCAAATTGTAACTCTCGGGAAGATGAACGATTTTAAAACAAAAAATTCATTTTCCGAGTTTGTAAACACGAGTTATGGACTTATGGCCGCTTACAGTTTTTCGGGTAAAACTTTTGGGTATTTCGGGCAAAATGTCAAACCTCGGGGGTAACGTGAGAATTTTCCGTAAATTGTATTTGTGTGACATTAAACTAACAGGGGGTCTCGCTTGTGGCGGGTCGGAGCACCTCTCACAAGGAGGCAAGTGAGAGGGTAAGTGGGGAACCATTAGATTCTCATTTGCCACCTTGTGAGAGGGGATCTGACCCGTCACAATCTTATGACGAATATGCCCATCATAAATGAGAATTTGTGTTAAACAAAAGTGTGGTAGCGTTATTATATTTCTTAATTTATACATAGTACAAAGTACTTTTTATTAGGGGTATAGTCGAACATTTAGTTCGGGCATGGCTAGAAGGACTTGGAACCGACCCAACACACGTCGGGCAAGGCGGTCTGGCCTGATGGAGGTGGACCCGAAATTGGCCCAAGTCGGGTCGATGGCAGTCTGGCTTAACTTAGTCTTCCCTTTCGTATAACTTCCAAATAATGGCAAACTATGGCGGGTCGAGGGTGAGCTTGGACCCCTAGTCGGAGTTCGTGGACTCGGGCCCGCCCTAAATTCGACGAGTCTGGTCGGGCATTTCACGAGTTACACGAGAGCCTCCCAAAAGTTTGAAACGCCCATGCCTTGGCCTTAGGTAAGTGGTTTTTTTTTGGAAACACACTTTATATTTCGCATTTTCTCAATTCATATGAAATGAATAATTATGTAAATTACTACTTCCCTGAAATTGTACTTCCTGCCAAAACAAGTGATTTTTTTTGTGAAACACACTTTGCGCATTCCATATTTCTAACCAATCGCATTTTCTCAATTCATATGAAATGAATAATTATGTAAATTATTACTTTCCTGAAATTGTAGTTCTTCTTTCGAACCAAACGACCTCTAGCTATAGAAATTCAGCAAGTCTTACTTGCGACGAGGCGACCCGTCGCAAGCTTAAGACGGGTCAATTTTCTCTCACAAAGTGCAAGTGGGGGTGCAAGTGGGGGGCTTCATTTCCCACTCACTTGCACTTTGCGAGAAGAAATTGACCCGTCTTAAACTTGTGACGGGTCTCCCCGTCACAAATGAGATTTTGGGATAGAAATTTACTTAGCATATTGAAAAGATATGAGAAAACGTGGTAAATTTGCTAGATTTGATGGTTTAATATGATAATTGTCTTTAAATTCTAGTAATTCTCACGTGGTCTTTTAATTGAAGGCCTACAAACCCGCGTGTACATAGGTGACTACGAGTAAAAGTTTTGATGTTCAGATTACACGTTAGAAAAGTTAATTAGTGGGGTTAATTTAAGCACATGGATGGTGAAATTCAACACGTTTAAAAGTTTGACAGTGATATTTAATATTTTTATTCTGATATTATAGGGAGAAAAACTCAGTACACATTACACAGTACAATAATGCTGGTTTTGTGCTAACTATGGGTAATGTAAGACAAAGACTTGGGCAAGGAAGTACATTTGATTGGAGCAATTTTGTTGGATGGAAATGTGTCAACGTATCATGAATGACAGACCATTAAGACATGATTAGTTTTAGATGGCGACATGAAGGACCTTTATGGAATTTGTGTTACCAAGCTTAGCAGCAAACACTATTTCATTACTTGATTACTAACTTTACAATAATGATTGAGGAATTAAACTATTCAATTTGGGTGTTTATAAATACACTCCCGAAAATACTCGCGCTCATAATTTCTTTATATATGGACAAAATAAGTAGGCCTCGTTGTTATTGTTCAAATTAGAGTATCCAAATCGATTTCAGAGTATATTTGGATCAATATTTTCAAGTTTACAAAAGTGATTTGCAACTTTTTATATAGCTAGTTGCATCTTATTTTCCCACGTCATTCTTAATCATGAAAATATTGTAAATCAATATATCTATCTATATTATTAAAGGAAGCTTTTTTTCAAGCGATTATAGAGTCTCCAAATTTTACGAATGACTTAACATAATGAAAACATTAATTAAACAAATAAATATATGAATTTTATATTGACTTTGTTCTCAAGATTTCTACAAATTCATCCGAAAAAAACGTGTGTTACAATTGACAACCCTTCAAACATTGATGATTGCATGAGAAGTTGACTTGAAATAATCAAAATTCATAAACATTTAGGACTGAGTTGATGACTCGAAAAATTATCCAAAGTAATAAAAGAAAACTTACAAAGTATAGAAATTCATATTATTTGCACATACTTGGTGTAATTTTTAGTATATTATTTGTTCCACATTGAAAAATAATGTAGGTGTGGTGAATATATTACCTATAAAGAGTAGAATTGTCCCACATCAGAAAATTATCATAGGGTGGTTGATCTTATGATTACAAATAAGAATCATATTTGGACTAAAGTTTCAACCGAAAATCTTTTGAGCCTATTACATATTGTCTTACAGAACTCTTAAATGTTTGTATTATAATCTTCACTATAGTGAAAATTACATCATTAAAAATTAATTTAGAAAAGTATCATAAATAATAATTTTGATGGTAAACTGTTTAATGTGTTATTTGTCCACTTTGAAAAACAATGTAGGTATGGTGACTCGTGAATATAAAAATTATCATAAGGTGGAGTGGTCATAAATACGATCATCGCACGGGCTTTTAATCTATTTTTTTTTATATTTTTATGTTAATAAATGACTTTAAAAATTTAATAAATGACTTTAAAATTATTTTATTATTAATATAATAGTTTAGTAACAGTTAAAAAATAAATATTATATAGCAAAAGATGGTGTATTACTTAGTTTGTTATTAGTCCCACATTGAAGAATTATGTCTGGTGAATATATTACCTATAAATAGTAAATTGTCCGACATCGAAAAGTTATTATAACGTAGGTGATCCTATGATTATAAATAGGAGTCATCCTTGATTTTATGTACAAACCCACAATTTTTTAAGTCTCTTAAATATTGTGTTGGAGAGTTCTTAAAAATTTGTATTATAATCGTCACAATAGTGAAATTACATCCTTAAAAAATTAATTTAGAAAAGTATCATAAATAATAATTTTGATGATAAACTACTTAATGTGTTTTTAGTCCCACATTGAATAATAATGTATTTGTGGTAAATATATACTAAGTGTAAATTGTAAATTATCCCATATCGAAAAGTATCATTAGGTGCAGTAATCATAAATATGATTATAAATATGAGTCGTTTTAGTCGCTCAAGTATTGTCTTAATTAATTCTTAAAAGTTTGTATTATTATCTCCACAATAGTGAAATTTACACCATCAAGACTTAATTTAGAAAATTTAGGAAAGTATTATAAAAGTAATAATTTTGATAGTGTACTACTTAATAAGTTGTTTTTCCCACATTGAAATGAATACAAGTATGGTAAATATACTACGTATAAATAGTATAATTGTCCCTCATCGGAAAATTATCTTAAGGTGGGTCGATCCTATAATTATAAATATGAGTCATCCTTGAAACTTAGATATCAACTAAAAATCTTTTGAGTCTCTTAATATAAATATTGTCTTGAAGAGCTCTTAAAAGTTTATATTCACTTTAGTGAAACTTACATTATCAAAAATTAATTTAGAGAAGTATCATAAAAAAAATAAAGTGAAAAATATTTTATTTATCTCAATATACATTCCCTATATTATATTCAAGTGGTGTTTATAATTTATTATACAAACTTTTACATTTTATTTCACAAAAAAATATTGTGAAAATGAGTCATCCTTCGAACTTAGATATTCATCCAAAATCTTTTGAATCTCTTAAGTATTATCTTACAGAGCTCTCAAAAGTTTGTATTATTATCTCCACCTTAATGAAATTTACATAATCAAAATTAATTTAGAAAAGTATCATAAATAATAATTTAAGAAAGTATCATAACTAATAATTTTAATGTGTACTACCGAATATGTTATTTGTCCTACATTGAAAAATAATGTAAGTTGTGTGAATATACTACGTATAAATAGAGAAATTGTCTCACATCGAGAAATGTCATAAGCTGGGATGATCATGCGATTATAAATAAGAGTTGTCTTTGGAACTTAGATATGAATCCAAAATCGTTTAAGTCTCTCAAATATTGTTTTAGAGAGCACTTAAAATTTTGTATTAATTATGAAGATAATATAATTAGATTCGTGGTAAAAAAAAATGCTATCATTACAGTGTAGAATCTCATATTATTTGCACATACTTGGTGTAGTTCTTAGAATGTTATATATCCCGCCTTGAAAAATAATGTAGGTGTGATGAATATATTAATACAATTAACAGTAGAATTGCCCCATATCGGACAATTAACATAAGTTGGGGTGATCAACCCAAACTCTTTTGAGTCTCTTAAGTATTGTCCTAGAGCCTAATTTTTAGGTATCTTAGATCATTTTTTGAGTCATAATATAGATCAAATATAACTTGAGTCATAACAAGGTTGGTAAAATATGTTTAAAATAAAAGTTGAATCAATATATCAATATTATTTTCTTAAAAATTACGGAGTATATGTCTTAAAACTTTAAAAATTTATTTTTATAAGTTAATTGTTATAGAAAAATAATGAAAATGACATTCACGTAGACCCGTGCATCGCACGGGCATGAAATCTAGTATATATATAAAAGAGGCTTTTTTCGAGGCACGTGAGTGGCTGCACCTTTATAGGAACTCTTAAAATAAAAATTAAATTCATACATATAATTTCCAAGTTATGGTTGAACTCTCAGATTTTGATTATATTTTTTAAATTAATTATTTTCCTAATAATATTATCAACTTTTCAACATTAAATTCATACATATACTTTCCAAGTTATGGTTGAACTCTTAGATTTTGATTATATTTTTTAAATTAATTATTTTCCTAATAATATTATCAACTTTTCAAATTTTTAGAAACTCTATAAATAAAAATTAAATTCATAACTATTATTTGTCCCACATTGGAAAATAATGTGAATGTGGTAAAAATATTACATATAAATATTAGAATTGTCTCACATAGGAAAAATAATAAAGTGGGTAATCATATTATTATAAATATGAGTCATCTTTAAACTTTCTGTATCAACCCAAAAATCTTGAATCTCTTAAATATTGTCTTAGAGATCTTTTAAAAGTTTGTAGATGTGATGAATATACTATGTATAAATAATAAAATTGTTCCACATCATAAAATTAATATAAGGTGGGTGATCCTATGATTAAATATAGGAACCATTGGCAAGTTTGAGAAGACCTCCTTATATACTATATTTCTTGTATAGCCCTTGTAAACCTACGCTGTGTCATCTATGTAAAACTTTAGACCCTCCGGGGACGTCGCTCTTGACGATGCCACATATAACTGCCCGTGACTAAACACTGGCTTTGGCAAATAGACTCCTACGTGTGTCAGTGATTGCCCCTGGCTCTTGTTAATTGTCATTGCATAACACGTCTTTAGTGGATATTGCCGCCTCTTCAGAATGAACGGTATTTTTTGGTCCGAGGACGTTAACACTATACGTGGTATTAGGACATGCGTTCCCACATTGGAGCCTGTGATAATCCTCGCTTCCACAATGAATTTCCATGTTCTTGTCACTATTAAGCGTGTTCCGTTGCACATCCCCTGTGACGGATTAATATTGCGTAATAGCATAACTGGCATCCCTCGTTTGAGTTTTAGCTCATGCCTAGGTAATCCTTGTAGGTTCAGCGTTTTTTAGATACTCAGTTGGATATGTCGTAAACTGGTCGTCGCTGTCGATAGATGTCGCGCATACCTCATCACAGCTATTATAAACCGTGTAGTCACCAGGTTCTCTTCTCTACGACAACCCCATATAAGTCTGTCAAATCAGTCATTAAGTTTGTTAGATGTGGTCTATGTAAAGGATAACTTAGAACGGTAATGCAGACTGTTGAATGAGATAAAATCAAATCTATGTGATGGTATAGTGGTTTCTTCTACTGTCGTGGCCTGGCAAAGGTCGAAAAGTAGAATTTAATCATAATTTTGTTGTCGCTTACAACACGGTAGTTAGTTCTGTTTTCAGTAATCTCAAAGTTCTTGAGAATGTGGATCTTCCCGTCACAAAGTTTCGCCTGGAAGCGATTCCAGAAATATCCCTCGACAGTAGCATGCACATATTCTCCCTGGCCCAAAACCACATAGTGTGAGATTAGATGGTGATGTAGGTTAGTTAAATAAATATGTATATGAATGTAGGAGATGAATTTTTTTTAAGTAAAGTAGTTGATACCTCTTCATCTATAAGGACCATGGATATATAAAGCAGTTCAGTTTTCTTTGATGGGTTGAACACTTTGGATGTCTGGTAACACGTACTTTAATTTTCCAGTCGTTCCCGTCTGAGTCGTCGTTATCGTTGGGGGTTAGTTTTAGTTCCTTTATTAGAGAATATGACCTGTTGAGTTTGATACATGCAGATTAATAAAGAGCTGATGCTAAATATCCGAATTGATGCGCATTGATAATTGAACTGATTACACTACACTGTGATTACACGTACTTGACAATTGAATATCCGAATTGATGCGTTATCAGAATTATTTTACTGATGCAATATTAATATTAATATTAATCTAATCTTATGCAGGTTAAAAAAAAAGGAAGTCATAGACGTACCTGGGAGCCATGTTTGCTTATTCTCAGGATGCTACTGCTGTATGAGATTGGTTATGAGTTTCTGATGGCCGAAGGCTTCTTTATAAAGTATTTGATTCGGATTAGGAGTATTGTTTCTATATGGAAGAATTGTCATATATTTAGGAATATTTCAGTTCATACGTATGATTAGAGGGAACTATATTTGTTAGTTAATTATTTAAAAAGAGGTGTTTGATTAAAATAAGGACTATGTCAATTCATATATTAGATTTTTTATTGGTTTAAGAACTATATGGAAGGAATTGTTTAATGATTAAAAAGTTTGTAATTAGAAGTTGTCTATAATAAGGAAGGTATAGAATACACTAAGGGAAGTTGGCTACAAAAAGGAAAATTGGAAGAAGTTGGCTAAACTAAGGGAAATATAGAAATAATGGAAGATTTCCAGGAAGATAATGTACACTAAGGGAAAACGTATGATATGAATGATAATAGTAAAAAAAAAAAAAGAAGGATATTAATGATAATAATAAAAAAAAAAAAAGAGTTCCTAAAAAGTTGGAGTGCCTCTGGTGCCTTGAAAAAAGCCTCTTTTATATATATATATATTGATTGATTAATCATTTTGATGGTGTACTACTTAATAAGTTATTTGTCCTACATTGAAATATAATACAAGTGTGGTAAATATATTACGTATAAATAGTATAATTATCCCACATCAGAAAATTATCATAATATGGGTAATCCTATACTTATAAATTAGAGTCATCCTTGGAACTTAGATATCAAACCAAAATCTTTTGAGTCTCTTAAATATTGTCTTAATAAAGAGCTCTTAAAAGTTTGTATCCACCTTAGTGAAACTTACATCATCCAAAATTAATTTAGGAAAATATCATTAAAAAATAAAGTGAAAAATCTTTCATTTATCTCAATATACATTTCCTATATTATATTCAAGTAGTGTTTATAATTTTTATATAAAAATTTTTACATTCATTTCACAAAAAAATATTGTGAAAATGAGTTATCCTTCAACTTAGATATTCACCCAAAATCTTTTGAATCTCTCAAGTATTATCTTACAGAGATCTTAAAAGTTTGTATTATTATCTCAACCGTAATGAAATTTACATCATCAAAATTAATTTAGGAAAGTATCGTAAATAATAATTTAAGAAAGTACCATAGATAATGATTTATTGGTGTACAACCAAATATGTTATTTGTCTCACATGGAAAAGTAATGTAAGTGTGGTGAATATACTATGTATAAATAGAAGAATTGTTCCACATCGGAGAAATATCATAAGCTAGGATGATCACGCGATTATAAATAAGAGTCGTCCTTGAAACTTAGATATGAACCCAAAGTCGTCTTTTTTTAGAAGTATTTTAATCAAAGGCAAACAAATGATTAAGACGGAGAGAATATTGTTTTAGAGAGCTCTTAAAATTTTGTATTAATTATGAAAATAATATAATTAAGTTCGTGGTAAAAAAAAATGCTCTCATTACAGTATAGAATTTCATATTATTTGCATATACTTTGTGCAATTCTCAGTATGTTATATATCTCACATTGAAAAAAAAATAATGTATGTATGGTGAAAATACTAATAGCTATAAATAGTAGAATTGCCCCATATCGAACAAGCATAAAGTGAGGTGATCAACCCAAAATCTTTTAAGTTTCTTAAAATATTGTCTTAGAGAGCTTGATTTTTAGGTACTTTGGATCATGTTTCGAGTCATAATATAGATCAAATATAACTTGAGTCCCGACAAGGTTGGTAACATATGTTTAAAATAGAAGTTGAATCAATATATCAATATTTTTTTAAAAAAATTACGGAGTATATTTTATTATAGTCTTAAAACTTCAAAAGTTTTTTTTTATAAGGTAACTGTTATAGGAAAATTACGAAAATGACATTAACGTAGACCCGTGCATCGCACGGGCATGAAATCTAGTTAGTACTATTGACGACTTATTGAGTATTAAGCGGGTAATGTATTAAGATGGGAAGTTAGCTAAGTGAAATATAAGATGAGATATAAGGTTGTGTTTAACGAAGTATGAAGCTTGGTATGAACAAAAGTCTGAAGGTCATACTTGCAAGATATAATGCTCATACTGCGTTAAAGTAATGGTCATTGTTCAATAGTCTTAGGGTGGAACTTGGATTTCCAAGACTCATCTTGAGACTATTGAATAGTAAAAAGTGTTGTATTTTATCAATTTAGATAAGATAAATATTTACCTAGCTAAATAAAATTTGGAAAGTCTAATTTATTAAACTTATTTTCAATAGAAAAATTTGAGAAATAAAAAAAATGGCCAGGTACAAGAATTGGGAAATACAAATTTTAGTTATATCTAATTATTTTAACTCGTTTTCTAATTTTATGTATTTAGTTTTACTTTATGTGTGTACGTAATTCTCCCTCGTATCTTGAAATATTATTTGAAGCAAAATTTGTTTTACTCCCTCTGTATCATTCATTTGTTTGTACTCATATTTTTTCTAATTAGTATTTTAATCAAGGGATAATTCCCATGGTACCCCTGTGGTTTGAACTTATTCACGTGGTATCCAGGTTTTTAAGAATGTGCTCACTGCTCATGGTATCCCTGAACTTTCAAATTTGTGCACCATCTACCCTTAAGCCTTAACTCCGTCAAATATGTTAACGGCAATCAGTTTAGTGAATTTCAAATTTTTGGGGAGAAAGTTAGTTAGAGTAACTACTTTTTGAAGTTGTAGCAAGTAACTTTTACTTGCACCAAATACCCTTGAGGTTTGAGAATATGCACAACATACCCCTGATACCTGTAAAAACTACATCAAAGTATTTGTTGAACTAAGTTATTGCATTAAAGGGAGTTTGATGTTGTTCATTTCAGAGTTTAAAATTGACAGCACTATTAGTCCAATTGAGAGCACAAACATTGAAAGCACTACTAAAACACTTCATACTTGAATGGAATCATCTAATTCAAAATTAAATTAAAAAGGGGTGCAATTAGATAACAAAAATTAGCCTAAATGCAAAAAAAAAAAAATCAACATAAGGTCATATGAACCTATGACAGCAAACCTTTCAAGATTGTACCATAAATGTGATTGTTGGACGGTGCTCATCATTTGTCTGCAAACCAAAGTGAAGAAAGTCCAATGAAGTGTGCCCTTAATTTCTTTGTTTGCAGTAGCTACTGTGAGCTATATAGTACCTATGGAGGGCTACATATTTGTTGAGTTCACATGATGATATGGGTACTATAAATACACATGGTGTCCAATGCAGAACGCACCACAACATCATTCATCTCTTCTCCCTTAATTCTTTCCTCTTTCTTATTCTCTTTTTCTATATTTCGGGTATAATTGTTTAACCCGTAGAGAGTATAATATTTGGGCTATTGTCTGTCAGCCTTTGAGGAAATATTCTTATACTCCCATTTTATTATAGTGGAATTATTTGGCTCTCTCGCCGGTGGGTTTTTACCTCTCTTTAAAGAGGGTTTTCCACCTAAAAATCCCGGTGTCATTTTTACCGTCTTTCTTTAATTTCTCTTTTATCTTTAGCTGAATTTATTCGCTTCCGCCGCGCTCTATACCCCTAAAAATTGGTATCAGAGCTGCATTATATTCAGCTAGGATATTTCATCATGTCGACCAAATTCGACATTGAGAAATTTGATGGTAAAATTAGTTTTGCAATTTGGCGAGTCCAAATGCAAGCCGTTCTTGTCCAGAATGGTTTAAAGAAAGCCTTAGATGGTAAATCAAAGAAACCAGCCACTATGACGGATGATCAATGGGAAGAAATTAATGAGAAGGCGTTATCTGTGATCCAGCTCTGTCTATCACGAGAGGTGTTGCGGGAGGTCATTAAAGAGAAGTCCGCTGAAGGAATATGGACTAAATTGGAGTCCCTCTACATGACCAAAAGCCTCGCAAATAATCTCTGTCTTAAGGAGCGTCTCTTCACACTCCGTATGTCAGAAGGTACTCCCATACAAACTCATTTAAATGAGTTCAATTCTATTTTAGTAGATTTGGAGAACCTAGATGTCATTATTGAAGATGAGGATAAAGCCGTTTTACTTATTATCTCACTACCAACCTCATTTAAACACTTCAAAGAAATCATGTTATATGGAAACAATGATATTTTAATTTTTGAAGATGTCAAGTCCCACTTATTGTCAAAAGAAAAATTTGATACCGAAATTCATTCTGAAAATTCGGGTGAAGGCTTGGTTATTAGAGGGAGAAATTTTGAAAAAGGTAGTAGTAGTAACAATAGGTCCAGGTCAAAGTCTAGAGCTAAAAACTCTAAGTTTTGTCGTTATTGCAAGAAAAAAGGACATGAAGTCTCTGAATGCTATAAATTGAAAAATAAGCAAGAAAGAGATGATAAGGGTATAGGTAAACAACCTGATCACCATGCTGAAGCAAGTGTCGTTGAGTCCGGGTCTGATGGGGAGCTATTAGTAGCTGCTGATATTGAACAAAGGTCCAAAAATGAGTGGATACATACTTAATTCTGGTTGTACTTTTCACATGTCACCTAATAAAGACTGGTTTTCCACCTACAAACCTGTAGATAATGGTGGTCTTGTTTTGATGGGCAACGATGCTCAATGCAAAGTTGTTGGTGAAGGTACATTTACAATTAAAACACATGATGGTGTTACTAGAATCTTAACTGGTGTCAGACACGTCCCTGATTTGAAACGGAATCTCATTTCGTTAGGCGCTCTTGAATCACTTGGGTGTAAGTATTCAGCTGAAGGTGGATTTTTAAAAGTGTCCAAAGGTGCTCTTGTATTGTTAAAGGCAAATCGATCTGGTAGCTTGTATGTGCTGCAGGGTTCAACCATTTCAGGTTCCGCAGCAAGTGTCTCATCCACTGACAGCACCAAATTGTGGCATATGAGATTGGGCTACATGAGTGAGAAGGGATTGCGCGTCCTCAACAATAAAGGACTCATCGGAATCCATAGTACCGGTAAGGTCGATTTCTGCGAACATTGTGTTTTTTGGTAAGCAGAAAATGGTAACCTTCTCAAAGGGCGTTCACTTTGGGGTACCTCTCGAGTTCCTTTAAAAGGAGGATGCCTTTATATGTTGACCATTATTGATGATTTCTCAAGAAAGCTCTGGGTTTATTTCTTTAAAAGCAAGACTGAAGTTTTTTCCACTTTCAAGGAGTGGAAAGTCTTGATTGAGAACCAGACTGGTAAGAAGATTAAAAGATTGAGAACTGACAATGGTCTTGAATTCTGTTCAAATGAATTCAATTGATTATGCAAAAAGGAAGGTATTGCCAGACATCACACCATTCCAGGTACTCCTCAGCAAAATGGAGTCGCATAACGTATGAACAGAACTATTTTGGAGAGAGTTCGTTGCATGCTCTCTCATTCTGGCATGGGAAAGGAGTTTTGGGCGGAAGCGACTAGCACTGCGTGCTATTTGATCTACCGCTCCCCAAACAGATCGCTAGACGGCGATATTCCAGAAGAAGTTTGGTCAGGTAAACCTGTTGATTATTCAAATCTCAGAATATTTGGTTGTCCTGTATATTCTCATGTAAATGAGGGAAAATTGGATCCTCGTGCTAAAAAATGCATTTTCTTAGGTTATGGCTTAGGGATTAAAGGGTACCGTTTATATGACCCTGAGTCTCGAAAAACCTTTCATAGTAGAAATGTTACCTTTCATGAGAATGCTTTGTTATCTTCTGGAAGAGATATTGTTGCTTCCGTACTGGTACAAATGATATAGAGAGTACCGTAGAGAAGGTGGAGTTTGAGGTCGCAGCCAAGAATACTCCGGAGGAAGATGTCCCAACTTCCTACCCTCCACCAAATTCCAATGATGAAACCGTTACCACTGACCAAAGAAGTCCACGACAACAACAGCAACATCAACCTCTATGACGAGGTTTACCACAGTCGTGGTCTATGGCTCGAAATCTTACTGAACAGAGACCAAGAAAATCGACTCAAAGATACGTTGGCCAAAGTGCTAATATTGCTTATGCTTTGGCCGCTGCACATGAAATTGATGATTGTGATGAGCCCAAAAGTTATTTTGAGGCTACCTCCAATGGAGATTCAGCACAATGGGTTGCAGCTATGCAAGAAGAGATCGAGAGTCTTCATAAGAATAAAACTTGAGATCTAGTGAAGTTACCAGATGGTAAGAGAGCTATCAGTTGCAAGTGGATCTTTAAGAGAAAGGAAGGCATTCCAGGTGTTGAGAATGCAAGGTACAAAGCAAGGTTTGTCGTCAGAGGGTTTGATCAACAGGAAGGCATTGATTTCAATGAGGTATTTTCTCTTGTTGTTCGTCACACCTCAATTCGTATATTACTTGCTCTAGTTGCTTCGCACGATTTAGAGTTGGAGCAGTTAGATGTCAAAACTGCTTTTCTTCATGGTAATCTTGAAGAGGAAATCTACATCCATCAACCCGAGGGTTTTGTTGTCCCCGTTAAAGAGGACTATGTATTCCGTTTGAAAAAGTCTCTTTATGGTCTTAAGCAGTCTCCAAGACAGTGGTACAAAAGGTTTGATTCCTTCATGGTTGGGCATGGCTACTCGAGAAGTAGTTAGGATAATTGTGTTTATTTTCAGAAGACGTCACATGGGTCTTTCATGTACTTGTTACTTTATGTCGACGACATGTTGATCGCGGCACGAGATAAGTCTCTTATCAACAAGTTAAAGGCTCAGTTGAACAGTGAGTTTGATATGAAGGACTTAGGTCCTGCCAAGAAAATTCTTGGAATGGAGATTAGTAGGGATCATCAGGCAGGGAAACTTGTTCTGTCACAAAAGAAATACATCCTGAAGATGATGGGCAGGTTTAATATGCAAGATTGTAAACCTGTTACTACTCCACTTGCTGCTCATTTTAAATTGTCATCTGAACAATGTCCACAAACAGAAGAAGGTAAAAGGCGCATGTCACATGTTCCTTATTCAAATGCCGTTGGGAGTTTAATGTATGCCATGGTGTGCACTCGGCCAGATTTGGCTTATGCTGTTAGTGTTGTTAGCAGATTTATGCACAATCCAGGCAAAGAACATTGGGAAGCCATTAAATGGATTCTTCGTTATCTGAAGGGTTCTTCTGATATTGGTTTGGTATTTAATCGACAGAGAGCTGATCCCGGAGGCATAGTTGGTTATGTTGATGCCGACTATGGTGGTGATTTAGATCGGAGAAGTTCACTTTCCGCTTATATCTTTACAATGTGCGGCTCTGCTATTAGTTGGTATTCTTCATTACAAGCCATTGCGGCATTGTCTACTACTGAAGCAGAATATATTGCTGCCACTGAAGCGGTGAAAGAAGCTATATGGCTTCAAGGCTTGGTAAGTGAACTTGGGTTACAACAAGACATTCTTGTTGTGTTTTGTGATAGCCAAAGTGCTGTCCACTTAACCAAGAATAGCAAACATCACTCGAAGACCAAGCACATTGATATAAGACACCACTTTATCCGAGATATTATTGCTGCAGGAAATCTTACTGTCGAGAAGGTTCATACAACCGCAAATCCTGCAGATATGTTAACCAAGCCACTTACAGCAGCTAAGTTCGATCATTGTCTTAACTTAGCTGGTGTCATTCACACTTAAACAAGGTGTTCATGGCGAGTAGAGCATTTTCGACTAAATAATGAATCAAGGTGGAGATTTGTTGGACGATGCTCATTATTTGTCTGCAAACCAAAGTGAAGAAAGTCCAATGAAGTGTGCCCTTAATTTCTTTGTTTGCAGTAGCTATTGTGAGCTACATAGTACCTATGGAGGGCTACATATTTGTTGAGTTCACATGATGATATGGGTACTATAAATACCCATGGTGTCCAATGCAGAACGCACCACAACATCATTCATCTCTTCTCCCTTAATTCTTTCCTCTTTCTTATTCTCTCTTTCTATATTTCGGGTATAATTGTTTAACCCGTAGAGAGTATAATATTTGGGCTATTGTCTGTCAGCCTTTAAGAAAATATTCTTGTACTCCCATTTAATTATAGTGGAATTATTTGGCTCTCTCGCCGGTGGGTTTTTACCTCTCTTTAAAGAGGGTTTTCCACCTAAAAATCCCGGTGTCATTTTTACCGTCTTTCTTTAATTTCTCTTTTATCTTTAGCTGAATCTATTCGCTTCCGCCGCGCTCTATACCCATACAGTGATGAATGTGAATGCTTCCAATGAAGCAAACAGGAAAATGAATGCATATGCTTTTAATGGAGATGAAGCTCAACAGGTTCATATTGTTCTACAAGAGTCGAAGAAAACGTTGAAGGAACAAACAAATAGTATATGTGACTTAAAAAAGATAACATGTAAATTTATCTTATCTGATGTTTAAATTTAGTTTGAAAAATTTCGTAACAGTGTATTTGTTTCTAATCTATATTTAAACATTCTCATCCAAGAGTTTTGCCCAACAACTTAGAATAACTGATGTATAACATATTGCCTCTGACATTACTTAAACTTATTGCCCAAAACCTGAACATAAGTGACTAATCTTAGCATGCCAATTTTTTAGCCCTAAATTGATTTAATCGTTATAGGTATATTAGGGGTATGTTGTGCATTTTCTCAAACCTCAGGGGTATTTGGTGCAAGTAAATGTTGGTTGTTACAGCTTCAAAAAGTAGTTACTCCAACTAACTTTCCCCCCGAAATTTTGAAATTCATTAAACTTATTTCCGTTAGCATATTTGACGGAGTTAAGCCCTAAGGGTAGATGGTGCACACATTTGAAAGTTCAAGGGTACCATGATCACATTCTTAAAAACTTGGGTACCACGTGAATAAGTTCAAACCACAGGGCAACCACGGGAATAAGTTAAATAAATAATTGAGATAAAGACAATATTTATACAAGTCGATAATAAAAAAAACATATTATTCACATTATAAAATAAATATAGATATTAAAATAATAAAATAAAATGTAAAATAATTTAAGTAGAAATGTAAGATTACAGAGTTTGAAATGAGTTTGGGATAAAGTGTACTTTTTGAGGAGTCTGAGTTTGAGTTTGAAGAATGAAATGTTAGTGAAAAGCTGAGGTGGCAAAGTCTGAAGTTTGAAGATGGGTCTGTGGATAAACTTAGTCTAAAAATGAGATTGCTGATCTGCACTAAGTATTTTGAGGCTTCAAGATCTTCATAAAGAACTGAAAATAAAACTTCAAGGTAAGAACAACTAATTGCTTCTAGGGTAGAGTTGTAAATAATTAAAATTAGCTCGTTAAGCAATCAAATTTTGTTTGGTCAATGTTTGGTTCAAGACATGTCAAACGAATCTAGTTGTTCTTGAGCTCATCAACGTTCGGTCGGAGATTGGAAACGCCTTTTGCTCGTTTATATGATTTTATAGAATTTATATTTTATATTTTACTTACATTTATTTTAATTATACCCTTTCGTCTCAATCATTTATTTGCCTTTTTTTCATTATTTGTGAGAGATATTTTAATTAAATCAAATAAATAATTGAGACGGAGGGAATATATATTCCTTTGATATCCTATGATTGGCACTAGGGCTAAGCAAAAATATACGATACGGTTTTATTATACGTATCTGATACGATATACGGTTTCAATTATACGGATTTCCGTATATCCGATACGAATTTCCGTATATACGATACGGTTTATTAAAAACCGTATCGGATACGTATCGGCAAAATATGAAACCGGATATACGGTTTCCGATACGGTTCCTATTTTTAATATAAAATATAAAAATAAAATCATAAAACCACTAAATGTCGAGTATATCCGTGACTCAATCTTATTACTTTTATACATTTTAAAGTTATTTATTCTTATAATATGTGATACTCTTTTAACTTATTAAGAAAAATCATAAAATCACAAAAAAAATAAAAATAAGACATAAAATTTTACATAATTAATGAAAAACCGGATACCGGATATACGGTTTCCGGATATACGGAAAAACCGGATATACGGAAAATCCGTATCGGATAAGGATACTCAAAATTGAGATTTTTAAAACCGGATATCCGATACGGTTTTGAAAACCGTATCGGATATACGGTTTTGCTCACCCCTAATTGGCACCGAGGGAGTGTGTTACTTTGGTATCCCACTCATCCAAGCTTGAGCTCAAGTCACTAAGTTACACCCTAGTTCCATAAGTAAGGTTTCATCTTAAATCCAATTAAGGATACGATATGAGTAGCTCACATACAATAAGCTGGTCACTCCACTCATTTTTCTACCGATATGGGTCACTATCCTCCACACACATTCATATGGGAATGAAGAGACCTCAACAATTTCTCATTTTCACATGTGTTCGCCTAAACTTCCCCTCACTTGGCGCTACTCTGTACCTAATGCAACCCTGCACTGGGCCAATCGACTACTACACATCTCTAGTCAACCAAGGGTGAGAGTCTAACGTGGTGGTGCAACTGCAACCACGACGACGTTACTCCACGTCATCTCGTCCCCAATAATCTCCCCTTTTACATGTGTGTGCTTAGACGCCCCTTACTTGGCGCTACTCCGCACCCGATGCAACAATGCATCGAGACAACCAGGTTACTTTACGCGATGTTACTCCGCATCTTTGGCCAGCCAAGGATTTGAGTCCAGCAGTGGTGCTACTCTACAGCCACGAGTGAGTGTTGTTGGCCATTTTGGGTATGTCTTGATTGTGTGTACTCGGTCGAGTGGTGTCGTTACTCGGTTGAGTTTGGCTACTTAGTCGAGTTTGGCTACTAAAACGAGTAGGCCGGGTACTTGACCGAGTGGCGTCAGACAGTAGGTTTTTTTCTCGCTTTTATTTTCTTTTCTTGGGGAAGGGGTTAAATGTAAGCCAGGGCATGGATCAGATATCCGATCCGAATTCAAAAATTTCGGATCAAATCGGAACTCTAATTCATGTGAATTGTTAAAAAGGTGAATTGTTGACAGAATTCACATGAATTGAGACTTCTCATGAATTCCAATTCTTCCAAAATGGATGAAGTTTCTTATCTAGCCCACGCTAGGTAAGTGAGAGTTCATACAAGCAAACAAATAAGTTTTTTTTAATTCACATGAACTGCAAAATCATGTGAAGTGAGCTCATATACAAGTGCATTTCCTACTTGCAGACGGTAACCAAACAACCCCTAAAAGTTACAGTCTCAAAATGGCATTATATTTTTAAAAATTGATTTGTGTTTGTATTTATTAAGTTATAATGAAAATTTTGAAGTACTCTGTAGTTAATAGAAAAGAAATAAAGAGTAGCTTAAAAATGAAGACCCGCAGGGCGTTCAGAGTGGTCATATTAAAGTATTGAACTATGCGTATTCAAAAATTACCTTGTGCAAATATATTCGGAATATTTTTTTTTTTGACAAAGGTAAACTGATATAAATAAAATAAAACTGCTACATAGTGTTCTTTTATATTACAAACAAAGGGGAATTAGATACCCCTGATCTACTTAACATGACCACAGAAAAGAAACTAAAAGTCGTAAAAGACGAAAAAAACGACTTTTCTTAAACGGTGGATGGTAGTGGGTGTCAAAGTTGATTGTCTGAACATCCTTTCTCTTGCTCCGCATAGCCATAGAAGTAGAGTAGCCAAATCTGCAAATAGAAGTCGAGACCTTGACGGACATCATCGATCTTCTCTTAGAAGTAGCATAAACTCGACCCTTTCGTTCTTTAGCCTTAGAGCAACCCTCATTAATATTCCCTTCGCTATTCAACTTATTCCCAGTCGCCGAAAAATTAAAACTAATCACTGAAACTTTACTGTCATGGGAAAAGACAGAAGAAAGCCGTGTTTTCTTGTCCACCTGGAAAACAACATCCTCCGAAACCTGCGCAACACTCTCAGTCTGCTTAGCATTAAAGATTGTATTAAGATTCTCCGATATAGAAGAAGAAGTGGGAACTTCTGCTGTCCCTGAAATATCATTCAGGGGAGTTCCCGTCTGGATGGTTTTAGAAATGAGGGGACGGACCCTCATGAAAGACATGGACCTAGGGTGATAGAACCCTATATTTTTGCCATGCAATAAATTATCATAGTCTTCGGATGAAAGATTGAGCTTATTAAAAGGTTTCTTCTTGCTGGTAAAGATGAGATGAGAAGAATTTGAACTAGCTGAGTAGACGGTCACATTAGCAGCCGCACATAGCGCAAGACTACTTTCCGTATCCATAGGCACCTCGCTTAAATTACTAGGGATACAGTCGTCAGAAGAAGTCGGAGACAACATTGGCTTCTTTCCCTTCCTATCTATGCCAAGTGGATCAAATTTAGGAGATTCTCTTTTTTCATTTGAGTTTACAGCCAAACGGTCAACCACACCTTGTAGCTCTCGGGAAATGTCCTTATTAAGAGGGTTGTGCTTGAGATCACATTCAAAATCCGCCACCGCGTTCGGGAGGAGATTCAAATGCTTAAAAGCTAGGCCCCTTCGGTAAAGAGCTTTAGTATTTAAAGGATCAGCATACAAGATTAAATTGCAGTACCAACAGACTTGTTCAAAATCAGAAACCTTCAAATCACAAGCTGTCAAATTCAAAAAGAGGGAGACGGCTAGAGAAGTTTCAAATGGCGCATCAGAGCTCGCAAGGGGACCCATAAGCAGGAGAAATTTTAGGGAGATTTTATAATGAAAATACGCTAAAGGCACATTTCCCATTTTAAAAAACGTGTTCCCCTTATCCTTCAAGATGCCGACACTACTAATTGATGGCACCCCACATTCCATAACGGCTGCTCTAAGGAGCTCATTCATCTCGGGGCAGTCATCCCCGCTAAACAACTCCCCGAGAGCAGCTAAAATAACATAATACGTCATAACTAACCAAGACTAGTAAAATAGATACAGAACTTAGTTGACTTAAAATAAACTTAAGGTTGAAGGAAGCTTATTAAAGAGAGACTAAATCAGTAAAGACGAGAATACTACAACCAACCAGCCCAGCACAACACCGGCCCAAGCATACCACCTCCGAAAGGCACTAGTCATGGGAAGCAAAGTAACATTTGAAAAACATCCATGATCTCCGACCTCCGACGTCCGACCAAAGACACAAACAGAAAAATTCCAGAGAGTCACAAGCGAAAACAGATAATAACTAGACGTGACAAAAGAACCATTTTTGAAAAGAAAACTAATTCTTAAGGGGATATGAATTTGCAGCACACCATAAAGGAAAACTACTTTTAAAATGGAACAAAAGGCCATAAATATTTGGCCACAAACCCCCTCCACAATTAACTCCAATAAAATTAAATCCAAAGGTAAGAGCAAAACGAAAGACAAAGTTAAGAAACACTTGTTTACGAGCTCATAGGAGCCCAGCTCTGGGAAATTCAATTGCATAAATGTTCCCCAAAAAGGATTAGGAAATAAAGAAGCATAACCAAGCAAACAAGTGAATCAATCAAACAAAGGAGGGAGGGTGAAAAGATCAGGAAAAACTCACAGGACTTCGAGAAATTGAACCGACAATCGGACATACGGTGCCGAAAAATCCCATGGAATAGCCTTCGGAGCCGCCGGAGATCGACCTAAGCAGCCGAATCTCCGACGGAGACAGAGGAAGCAGGGGCAGGTGGCGGCTGAGACTGGAGGTGGTAGTATGCAAATTAAATTAGAGTTAGAAAAGGGGATAAATTTTGGTTTATCTCTCTAGCCCTCTCTCTCTAAGTTGGTGATGGTTCTAGTCATATTCGGAATATACTTAACAGTCATCACAGTTTTCATACATACACTGGGAATTCTCCATTTTTAATGGCTTCTGTTAGGAATATTACGTAATCTTCCATATATTTCTCTTTCTATATTTCTTATTATGTAATCTTGTTAATATTTCCAAATCTCCGTCTTATAGTATATTACCATAGTTTGTATTAGATAAATATTGTGTTAGGGTTTATAATTGTAACTAGTATAAATACTAGCCTTGTATTCATTGTCAATTGTGAATAATTATAATAAAAACTCATTCCCTTACATGGTATCAGTTACCTTCCGATCCTTCACATAAACCAAACCCGTATTCCACAACTCTCGCTATGTCGAGCCTCACCATCCAAAATCCTCATGAACCGAGCATTCCGCTCTATCTCGTCAATTTATCCATGGTAGACAAACTCACTCCATTGACGTTTATGCAATGGCAAGATCAAGTTGCATCGTTCCTCATTGGGTACGACTTACTCAAATACCTTGATGGCTCCTATCCGTGTCCTCCGGCCACCATTGCCGCACCCACCGCCACAGACAAAACACCCACCACCATAACCAACCCAGCCCACCAGACCTGGAACCGCCAAGACCACCTAATCAAAGGCGCCTTACTTGGCACACTCAAACCCGAAACCCATGCCCTCGTTATGCGTGCTCCAACCTCGCATGACGTTTGGACTATACTCTCCAATACCTATGCCAAATCAACCCGTGGTCATATCCTTCAAGTTAAAGACCGTCTTGACTCCATATCCAAAGACTCAACTCAAACCGTCACTGACTATATGTACACCATAAAATCTTGTTCCGACAAACTCGCCATGCTTGGCAAGCCTATGGACTCCGAAGACATCATTGCCAAGGTCATTCGTGGCCTTAACTATGAAACCTACAAACCTATCATCGACGCCGTTAATGCTCGAGACGACCCTATCTTCTTTAACACACTTCATGAAAAACTAATCAACTTCGACCTTAGCCAAAAACACCACTCTCAACCAGCCCCCTTCCCTGCCTCGGCCCACCTTGCTCACACCAATCGATCCTCCAACCGGCCCTACATTCCCACCAACAACTGTCACTCTTGCTCCACCACCCGACCCTCTCCCTCCACCGACACTTACACCCCTGCCCCGTTCAAGGGTAAGTGTCAATATTGCCGTGCTACTGGCCATGTCATCTCGACTTGCTACAAGTTCAAACGCGATTATCCTAATGTCGTGTTTCCCTTCTCCAATGCCTTTGCACCTACCTCCCAAAACCGAGCCCCACCACAAGCCCACACCGCCACTACTGACACCCCCACCTCCCCTAACTCTCGGCCCTGGCTTGTCGACAGTGGTGTCACTCACCACATCACCAACGACCTTGACAACTTGGCTCTCCATGCTCCATATGATGGAAGCGATGAACTAGTGATAGGTGACGGTTCTGCCATACCCATATCTCGTGTAGGTTCGTTTCACTTTTCACTCAACTTTACTACTCCGCTTAATTTTAAAAACGTGTTATTTGTTCCCTCGATTTCTCGAAATATTTTGTCCGTCTCACAATTTTGTTCCGACAACAATTCCTATTTTGAATTTTCACAAACCTCTTTTTTTATAAAGGATAAACAAACGCATCGGATTCTCATACGCGGGACGTCTAATGGTGGAGTCTATGAATGGCACCCTCCTCAACCCGCCGCGTACACTAGCCGACTCTCCAAAGACTATGGTTGGCATCATCGTCTTGGACATCCTTCGGCAAAAATACTACAATATTTAACTACTAAGCTTTCCGTTTCTACTCCTAGTTCCTTAGTTGATTTTTGTAACTCTTGTCATATACACAAGAGCCATAAACTTGAGTTTTCTACGTCAACTTTACTATCTAAAGCACCCTTAGATTTAATATTTACCGATGTATGGTCATCTCCAATTTTATCTTATGATAATTTCAAGTATTACATTATCTTTGTTGATCACTTTACTAAATATATTTGGCTTTACCCACTTAAACAAAAATCCGATGCGACAACTATTTTCACTCGATTTCAAAAACTCGTTGAAAAATTTTTCAAACGGCCCATCTTACAAATATTCTCCGACAATGGTGGTGAATATATAAAGATGGCTCACACCCTTAATGATCAAGGTATCGGACACCTTACCACCCCCCTCACACCCCCGAGTTAAACGGGTATGCAGAACGTCGTCACCGTCATATAGTTGAAACCAGCCTTGCCTTTCTCACCCATGCTCACTTACCAACCACGTTATGCCCCATGCCTTCTCTACTGCCACCTATCTCATTAACCGTCTCCCCACTCCAACATTACAAAACTCGACTCCCTACTTCACCCTATTCGGCCATCAAACCAACTACGCGAAACTTGGAAGCTTCGGATGCCTTTGTTATCCGTGGCTCCGACCCTACACCACGCATAAATTAGAACCCCGCTCCAAACCGTGTGTGTTTGTCGGTTACTCACCTACTCAAAGTGCGTTCTATTGTCTCGACCCCGCTACAAACAAAACCTTTGTCTCCCGACATGTCAAGTTTATCGAGCATTGCTTCCCCTACCCGGACCTTGTTCGACAACCAACAACCCGCCCCTCCCCTCCTCTACCCACCTCCTCCTGGCTTCCCGACACTCTCGACCCCCCTTCCGCTGCCACCACACCACCACCACCCATGCCACCCAACCCCCCGTCCTCTGCCTCTCCCCCTGCTCGGCACTCCCCTGCCCCACCTCCAACATCCAGCTCCCCTGCCTCACCCGACTCCCTTGCCCTTCCCACTTCCCCTGCTCTCCCCACTTCCCCTGCTGCTACTCCCTCTCCCGTCACACCTGTGACCACCCCCCACCCACAGTCCACCTCATCCCCCACCCCCTCCACCTCCTCCTCGGATGACCACCCGACTCTCGAACAACATCAGAGTCCCCAACCCCAAATATGCCAAACTAGCCACTCTTCTTCCACCATCACAACTCCCTAATACTACAAAACAAGCCTTAGTCGACCCAAAATGGCGCGATGCGATTGCCGAGTTTGCTGCCTTACAAAACAACAATACATGGACTCTTGTTCCTCCTAACCCATCCTACAATGTCATTGGATGTAAATGGATTTATCGTATCAAATACAAACCCGATAACACCATTGATAAATACAAAGCTCGTCTTGTTGCAAAAGGATTCCTTCAACGACCCGGAGTGGATTACTTCGACACCTTCAGTCCAGTTGTAAAACCCGCCACGGTACGTACTTTGTTGTCCCTTGCTCTCACTAACGGTTGGTGTCTTCGCCAACTTGACATTAATAATGCTTTTCTCCAAGGCAATCTTAATGATGAAGTTTACATGTCACAACCACCGGGCTTCACTAGTCCCGAACACCCCTCATACGTATGTAAGCTCACTAAAGCTATATACGGTCTTAAACAGGCCCCACGTGCCTGGTACACGACACTCAAGCAACACCTTCTTGGCCTCGGCTTCAAGGCTTCACTTGCTGACTCGTCTTTGTTTTTATACACGACACCGTCACACTCTATTTACCTTCTTGTGTATGTCGATGACATTATTGTCACCGGCTCCAACCCAAGTCATATGTCTTCCTTCATTGAGTCCCTAGCCACACGGTTTTCACTCAAAGATTTAGGCACTTTGTCTTACTTTCTAGGTGTTGAAGTCACCCCCAACCCCCTTGGTCTTCTCTTAACACAATCAAAATACATCCATGATTTATTGCACAATCACAAAATGCTCGAGTCAAAACCCGCCACCACACCCGTGGCTGTCCACCCTACCCTACATCATGATGGTAGTCCCGAAATCCCCAATATCACTGATTATCGTGCTCTTTTGGGTAGTCTCCAGTATCTCTCGTTCACTCGTCCCGATATCGCCTTCACCGTCAACAAATTGGCTCAATTTATGCACCGTCCCACTGATCTCCATTGGTGTGCTCTAAAACGCTTGCTTCGCTATCTAAATGGTACATCTCATGTTGGTCTTCAACTCTACCGGTCCTCCCCCACTCGGTTACACGCCTATTGTGACGCGGATTGAGCTGGGGATCGTGACACGTATGTCTCCACCTCGGGCTATGTTACTTACCTAGGTCGAAATGCCTTATCTTGGACCTCGAAGAAACAACGTGCCTTAGCTCGCTCCTCTACCGAGGCCGAATTTCGTGCCGTTGCCACTACCTCAGCCGAGCTTACTTGGCTCCGGTCCTTACTCACTGAACTTCGTGTTCCAATCTCTCAACCACCGGTTATCTATTGTGACAACCTTAGTGCTACACACTACTCTGCTAACCCGGTGTTTCATTCAAGAATGAAACATCTTGCTCTTGCCATCCATTTTGTCTAGTGAACAAGTCCAGAATGGTCATCTCCGTGTTCAACATATCTCCGGTGATGATCAGCTTGCCGACGTTCTTACCAAGCCTCTTCCACGACCACGGTTTGGCTTGTTGCTTTCCAAGATCGGTCTCGCCTTTGGGTCGTCCGTCTTGAGGGAGCGTGTTAGGAATATTACGTAATCTTACGTAATCTTCCATATATTTCTCTTTCTATATTTCTTATTATGTAATCTTGTTAATATTTCCAAATCTCCGTCTTATAGTATATTACCATAGTTTGTATTAGGTAAATATTGTGTTAGGGTTTATAATTGTAACTAGTATAAATACTAGCCTTGTATTCATTGTCAATTGTGAATAATTATAATAAAAACTCATTCCCTTACAGCTTCAACAATCATTTTCAAGAAAGTCCTCTATTTTATTCATATATTTATGGATCATACTTTAAACATATAATCAAACAACATATATGCATCTCCAGCCACTTGAACAATTAATTACCCTTCTTTCAAACCCTATATATTGTGATTGTTCTATGAACCTGAAACACTAGGCCTTCTTTTTTGTTTACCTCTTCCAAACAATGATACCCTTCTAAAGATCTTCAATAATTTACCAGCATACTTTCTCTGCGAAGAAAAAATCACTGAACCAATACAACCAGTAACTTCTCCAAATGCATCCCTTCTCTTACTGAATGATCTTATTTTCGATGAAAGACCCGGAAAATCGTCTGTATCCTTGACTGACTTCTGTAATCTAAGGCTCTTCTTAAGTGACACAAGTTCCTGCTCAAGATTTTGAATTCTAAAACTCGTCGATTCGTATTCATTTCTTGGTATATCAGGCCTTTGCAAGTCTAGTTCATTCTCTAGCAAGGATTTTAAAGGATGGCTAGCGATGTGAGACCCGTCAGTGAAAGGGCTTTCTTGTAAATTCCGGGTTTTTGGGTTTGAAAGGGTACCTGACAAATCGCCGGAATATGCAAACCTGAAGGAATCGGAACAGTGTCTGAAAGCCTGTTGTGTGTTAAGTTGTTGAACAAATAATGCTTGAACAATCAGTCTTAGTGGCATTAACTCATTTTGAACTGCTTCTATGCACACCTCTTGAGATAGCTTTTGGCAAATTAGCTGCTTGCAAACTGAGCTTTTTTCTTCTTGTGATAGACTAGGGTGTACCTGAACAAATTCAAAGGCATTATCATCCAAATTTTCGGAGACACCTGTTAACGGAAGACTATCTTTATCCCCGTAGACTCAATCCGAGTCTTGACACATTTACACCCTATTCCTCAAACTCGTCATAATTCTTTTGAGGCAATAATAACCTGAGCTCAAAGGCTATGTTCTTTTGGACTGAACTGAACTTAATGGAGCTGAACTGAACTGAACTTAATGGAGCTGAACTGAACTGAAATAATAAAAAGATAACAATATTATTATTATTACTATTAATCATTAGTAATAATAATATTATATTAATATAATCTAATAATAATAATCAAATAAGATATAAAAAAATATTATAGTAATATAATAAAAAATATATTTTTAATATGAATGATAACATTATTAATTATAGTAATAAATATATAGAATTAAGTAACTAAAAATAAATATGATAAGTATAATTTAATAATATAATAATACAAACAATAATATAAAATATAATTTATAACTTATAATAATAATAATAATTAATATTATAATAATATAAATCATTATTAATAATAATATTATAATGATATTATTTAATAATAATCTAATCAGATGTATAAAAAAATAAAACAATAACATAAGAATAAATATTATAATAATAAAATACTAATATAAATGATAACATTATTAATAACAATATGATATAGTAATAAATATATTAACAATAGTAACTAAAAAAATATAAATAATATAAATAGTAATAAAGTAAATATAATTAATAATAATAATAGGCCTAATAATAATATATTTAAACATTATAATAATATTATAATTATTATTATAACTATTATTAAAAATAATATTAATAATAATAATAAATATTTTTCTAATAATATTCATAATAATGAATATATCAATAAAATATAATATTAATAATACTAATATTTCCATTAATCGTAATAATATAAGAATAAATAAATATAATAATATAAAGAATAATTATAACGGTGATATAATAGTAATAAAATAATTTTTTAAAAATATATATATAATAATAGTAACAATATTAAATGAATTAACATAATAATAACCATGATGAGAATAATAATCATAATAATGTTGAAATAAAAGTAATCTGAACTGAATTGAACTGAACTGAGCTGAACTTAATAGAGCTGAACTGAACTTAATAGAGCTGAACTGAACTGAACTGAACTTAATAGAGCTAAACTGAACTGAACTTAACTTAATGAAGCTGAACTGAACTTAATAGAGCTAAACTGAACTGAACTTAACTTAATGAAGCTGAACTGAACTTATAGGAACTGAAATTAAGTCTAAAAGAACAGGGCCTAAGTTATTATATCTTGACTTTCAAAAACTCCACTTTGATGACCCGAGTTTTGATCGACTTTCACTCATGAACTGATCGTCTAAGTATTTAGATCTTGACTTTAAAGAGTGATAGAAAATTACTAGGTTGTTTGGATTGATCTAAAACCTATCATTTTGCTTTTATATAGCCACATATTGACTGCTCTAATGAAAATTAATTATGAATTGGATTAAATATGACATCAAATGTAATTCAAATGAATACTCACCTGGATATAGACATTCATTGCTCTATACAAATGATCATGGCTGTTTCTGCAAGACCCAGGCACAA
This sequence comes from Heliosperma pusillum, assembly GCA_022085475.1. NCBI lineage: Eukaryota > Viridiplantae > Streptophyta > Magnoliopsida > Caryophyllales > Caryophyllaceae > Heliosperma > Heliosperma pusillum. Next base: position 27,927 of record JAIUZE010073326.1, on the reverse strand, counting down.
CTTCAACAAGCTTCATGAACTTATCAACTGTCAAACTCGGGTCACGAGCTAACCGAACAAGATACAAGTCCCATAGTTCAGCCACAATTGTATTCCCCGTTGGAGGTGTCTCATTTATTGCCATAACTGATGAAAAATACCTCGCAAATATGCTCTCCATGATAGCTAGCTCCATACTAGAAGAAATCAGCTCATCTGGCTCCCTTGGAATAAGGAAATCCTCTACGTGAGCCAAGGGTAACAGATGTACAATTTGTTCTTGCAACTTTAGTCTGCCATCGTTTAACCCGCCAAGTTCAAGAGATCGCGCTAACAAGGCAAAGTAAAACCCAACAGGAATAACTCGACTACCCTTTTCTCCTACAAGTAACAAATCAAGGATCCCTTGCAATATCTCCATGACTTGGTCACTTGAATCATTCACATTATTATCGCTTTCTTTGTCACGTAGACACTCCCAAAATTGTCGTGTTTTCTTGGAAAGAACCCATTTGTTAGCATAGAAAACAATGATTGGACTAACAAATCTTTCCCTCATTCCTTGTCTCCTTAAAGAGCCAACTATCCTTTTGAAAAACCCGAATTTTAAAGCAATAAGATCCTTTATCCAAAGATCATGGCTTACTATTTCCTTTACAATGTCGCAACTCCAAGGATGAGTAGAAAGGGTTTCTAGAGAAGCAATCGGCCTTTCCCTTTTCCTTTCAGGGTCAAGAATTTCCATACAAGCCATAAAAGCAAGTGATTCTATACATCGGCTTACTATAAGAAGGTCCTCTGCCCAAGGGTGCAGAGTTTGACATTTTTGTAGGACAATAAGGGTATCATCCCAACTTTGTAGGACTACTTGGTTTAAGTAGAGGTCGGCCCGAGAAGAGAGGTTTCCGGAGGCATAAGCCTCGGTCATTTCGAGAAACTCTGAGGCGCATCTAAGGGAAGCGACATTAAAGGGATCAATGAATGTTGAAGAACCATAGATGAACAAAGCAATCATCTCAAATGTCTCTGAACCTCCTGGGAAATTGGCTGGTAATTCTACTTCTTGCCATTCATTTAATTGTCTCTTGAAGTATCCACTTTTAGCCATTAGTGGGAACTGTAAAAAATTTAAGGAAATGTATGCTTGGCATATGTAAATGATCAACTGATATTGAGTTTTGAACTTAAAAAAAGGTTGATCTTGATTGGTATTTACCTTGTGCAAATTGAAGGATTTTTCAGCGACACGAACTCGGACAGTTACTGGTAGTCCTGTCTCTTGGCTCCTGGAATTATGTACTTATCACTATATATTTAACTAAACCCGAATACCATTGAAAAAAAAAATCAAAATAAGGGACTACAAATCAGTCAATGCGTTTTCATTGTCGTCATCTGAAACCAGGCTTATTTGAGTAATTGAGTTGCCCTCCACTGGTGAGAGCCTATAGGGGATTGCGATCATATTGTTTCTTTTTGGGATAAAGAGAGTCGCAAGGATACATTAGATGTTGACGGATATAAAACCTTGTCTTGGATATCACTGTTTTCTTTACCAGTTAGGCGAGGTGACAGTAGGACAATGTTTGTTCTAGTAGTTCACTCTTGTGTAAAAGAATATGCATGTTCAAGTGATTGTAAAGAGAGGTTATATGAAAACTTAAGAACAGTACTCCCTCTGTTCCGATCAATAGTAATCTATTTTGCTTTTCGGTGAGGAGAATTTCAAACATAGATAATTATTGAGCAGGACAGAAGGTGCACACTGTAAGAATAAAGAGGGGTTACCAATTACCATGATATAATCTTTATCTTGAGAAGGGCACTGAGATTGGGTGAAGAGTAAGGACTCGATAAGAAGGAAGACTCCTTAGGGCTATATGCTTCCATAACATCAATATATCTTGAATGCAGAAACTCCTATCATATGACATGTTTTGGAAAAATGTAAGATCATCACTTGTGCATAACAATATAAACTCCTATATATCAATCTATCATATAACATTCTCAAATATTTTGTAACCTTAAAGTCTTTTATAATGATATATATGATGAAAGAAAACTAGTGGTTTTTATGCAGGAGTTTAGTTGAAAATTCCACTTCTCGGAAAAAAAAAGTTTCTCTTGAATTCTCATCACAATGTTTTCCCTCATTTGTGAACTTTGTGTGTTATCTAACATTGTCAAAATTAAATGTATATGCACTTGTATGACATACATTCAAAATCAATGTATATACAATAGAGTAACATATGTACGGTGATTATGATACAACCACACAAAGCATATGACTCTTGATAACATTTTCAAGTCATCTCCTCCCAATCCATAAGCACACATTTTTAATACACAAATTCTCACTTGTGACGGGCATATCCGTTACAAGCTTGTGACGGGTCAAATAATACCGACATTGGTAGAAAAAGATAAGTCATTTGTGACTCCCTGGATCTGTCTTATCTGCCCAAGTGAGAGATACTTGACCCATTAGAAGCTTGTGACAGATATAAGGAGACTTAATGTTTTTTATAACATAGAAATCACTTTCTAATAAAACAATTCTATAACCTATATAGGGAGAGTTGCACGTGTGTCTGGACCATATCCAAATGAGTTATAAATATGGAAAAAATCAAGCATTTGGGGATTAGAGAACTAGTGAAGTGGAAAATGTAAATGGAAACGGCCCTGTTTCATTGAGCCACTAACCTTACCTCCCTACAATATTCTTTGCGATGAAAATAACACACCTTGATCTTCTAAACAGATTAAAAAACATGTGATAAACTTAGACACTATCTTCATCTCCTATGGCTACAGTTTGCTAAAGCACTACCAAAGCTTATCTATGAATTTCTGATCAAACATCAACGAGGTGTCGTAGCTCTTCGATAAACTTAGAAATAAGTAACCCGATAAAGGTTAGGTAATGATCACGGTTAAGCCAAAATATATTCATATGGTATCAAAGTGAAAAATAACACATCTCTCTCACAAAAATTATAGAAAGGTAAATATATTATTGAGATGGATCGAGTATTATCTACTAAGCATGCACACAAGTGAGGCTTATAACCTAAAGTTCATTCCTCATCATGTATGTACAAACTTCAATAATCAATACAAAGCTCCATTTGTCAAAAAGAGCTTCACCTAAACTTCCCAAAACCAAGAAAGAAACTAAACAAGACCAATAAAGAAATAAACAAGACAAGTAGACTATTTAAACTTTTAAAGTGAATAAACCAAATCCTCCCTCCAATTCTCTAATTACTAACCACTTTTAGTTTCAGACCAATTCTTTGTACTTAACTAATTTATACTCCATATTAAAGTTTTCTTATAGGTAAATTTTGAACGCGAAACCTAATAATCAAACTACCTTAAACGATAATAATAACGACTTGGGAAAAAGATATTGTGAGGGATAATAGTTTACCAATTTAGACTTAATGTGGATGATGGCACAAGAATAACCTTTGAATAACACTACCTAATGTGGTTTCTTCTCCAAAAACAAATCATCGAAATTGAGATAATCGAACTAAATATGTTCTAATAATTATATAGAAAGAAATACTAACCTCAAATAATCTAGCTTAGAAATTGTACTATATAAAACAACATTACTCACTGCCTTAAACGCCGTCGTATTTTTCCAGTTGAAGGTTTTACCTTTGTATTGTAAACACAAAGAGATTGTCTATGAAATGTATAGATTAAGGGTCTTAAAACAAAGAAAATGAAGTTAAGAGATCTTGAAACCGTGAAAAAATGACAAAAAAGAGGAGAAAAATAGGAGGGAAAGTAAGTAGAAGAAGATAAAGTGCGGAGGAAGTAAGTTGTGTGAACTAAATTTGTAGCAACTAATCTAGTGATTTAGGTCTTGGATACCCAAAACGGCACGTCTTTAATACATTTTCTGAATATTCTGGCATGTTATTTGAGTATGCTTTTCCTTACTTTTACCAATGTTTTCAATCCCCAAAATAATATTATCAGTAAATTTTATAAATAATGAGTAGTTTATTTGTGAAGAAATGTAAAAGTCTCTTCATTGGGTTCGATGTTCAAACTTGAAAGCATGGATACTTGTTTTACGTGAATATATTAATGCATGCATGCATGGGGTTTTGGAATTCTCAAAGCATAGTTACCAGAATATGAGGGTTCCATTTCCTTGTTACTCAAGCAACACATTCTTTTAGGTCACAAATATTGCAATCTCAGTCTATCAATATTTTTTACATGATGACATTATTAAAAGACAGAAAAATTGTTATAGAAAATTGATGCTGTAAAAAGAAGTGATGTATTAACGTACCTTTGTAAGAAATTATGAAAATCTTGTCCCTAATATAGTAATATCCCATTCCATTTGAATTGATGCTTCTGTGAGTATTAAAGTAGTGACCTGAAATATGATTTTCATGGTAAGAATATATATAGATGACATTCATTGTAAATAACTACGAGTTTGTCTGATTGTCTCGTAAATTTTAAATGCATAAATAACGAATCTTCTTCTCTCATTGTCTTCAATTCATCGCGAAAAGAAGTTTTTTTTTGTGAATCGTGAAACATGATAAAACTAGCAACAACTTCGGACCTTACTTGCCAGATATTGAGGTCTCTCGAAGAATTTTCACCGTCCATCATAGCGGAAAGAGTTGTTGTAATGCAATTGCACTTGAAGGGTTGGAAATAATTGTCCATTTGACTCTTCCTATCCATGATGTACCTGAGTAAAATAGTAGGCAAAATACCTAAAATAGAATTAGGCAATTAAAAACCTTAATTTCTTATTTCACCACTTAACAGCAGTAATAACAGGTATTTTTTAAAAAAAATAAAAATAAAAAAGGTAGAAAAATTCAAACCCACAAAAAAATATTAAGTACAAAAACATAGAAATATATAATGGAATAATGGATACAACTTGAGATTGGAAAATTTTTGCACGTCAGAATGTTAAAAAGCGACAAGCGTATTTGCAAAAGTGATCCGCACCGATAACACCCGGAAAACAGATCGAATTTCCAACTCGTTGTTAGTAACACACTTTGAGTTTCAAGTTTCGTTTACTGTGTCTGTGGTGTCAGTTAAGATAAAACATGCACTTGTGTTTACAATTGGCATTCCTAGGACTAAATCAGAGGTTCTGTTACAGAACAACTAAAGCATTAGAAAATAGCATAAGTATTGAAAACAAATATGCAGGCGCCAAGGTATAAGATTGCCCCAGGTAATTCCACTACTTCCCATATGCCTGTGTCATATACAGTTCACACCAAAACTTGGACCGACATAATCGGTCAGTAGACCTCCTTGCAGTCTTGAAAGCCTGTTAGCAAGGGCGCAATCAGAAAAGAAATACCTGAAGCACAAGAGCCTTGGATGATCAAAGAAATATGCTTAGCGCTCTTGGCATGTACTCCGTAGGTTATTTCCTTTACATCTGAGGAAGATAAGTCGTGTAGCAGATAGCCTCAAGAGACTAGAATTTTGTGAAGAAACAAGGAGAAGTGTTTGACAGTAAAAACAAAACCGGATGTTTACTGCCTTCTGACAAAGACAATTAACAAAAAAGCAGAAAAGGAGATTACCTCAGCGGAAATTTTCAGCAGAGAACCGTTGCAGTGGTGCTCTGAGATATACGACAGGTATCCACTTAATAAGCATCAGTCTCGTCTCCTGAAATGCCATCAGTCAGGCACGGCCAGAAGTATGATACATGAATGCATATCCAGGTGTCGGACTCAGCTATTTCAAGAAAGAAATTCATGTTTCTGGCTTAAAATAAGCTTCAAGTGTTAACCCCATGTCCGAGTGTCAATTGTCGGGCACAACTGCACAAGTACATAAGGTAAGAGAAGTGTTGGAGTATCAAAGCAGTCCGCGCACAAATGCAAATTTATAGTTTTGTACACTGCTACAAATGAGGTCTAGGGAGAAAATGGGAGGGAGGATGGGATCATGTTTCGCTGAAGAACAAAAAATATTATTTTTTGCTTCCAAACCAAATTCAGAAGTCAGATAATCTTCATACCGCTATGATTTCATAATGCCAGGGGACACATCTGTGAGCTTTGATCAAAATTAATTCGGCTTCTTGGAACCAGCGTGGTCTCTAAATCTCAGAATCATCAGATGAAACGTTTTGCCTAGTGTAACACTAGTTATTGTGTATGTGTGTCAGTGAACAGCCACAACCCACAACAGGATTACAGAAACCCCAAATTATAGCACATGTGCACCACAAAATTTTAATGTCCGAAGAAACCACTTATTGCACCTTTTGATCCAATTCGGAGCAGATTTTTAATTTAGAATTGAACTCACCAAAGTAAAAACGGTTGCTCCGAGAAATAGTAGGTAAACTCCCCAAGCAAGACTGTGTTTTAAGTTCCATATACTGTCAAGCAAAAGCTACCAGTGTAGAAAGTAGAAACATAGGATTCAGGAGACTGAACGTTCTAGTCAGATGTCAGGGCTAAAATCCTTGTTCCACATCCCACTGTCATCACCAACACCGCAATACCTTCTAACCCCCCCCCCCCCACAACCCGACCACACGCACCAACCAAAAGACGTCAGTTACTAATGCCGTAAGAAACCATCCCTCTCAACCTAAATCAACTACCTTTCACAGTGCCAAAAACACCCTAAACTCTTTTTAGGGCTACTTTGTCAGTTCTGTCCCGGATTCTGAACCAAACGACACCTTAGAAAGGGCTTAGCGAACCCTGTTTGGGAAAGTGGTAAAAGAGTGGTGGTTGTGGCACCGGTACAACAGTGATCAGCGGAGGGATGCCAGACAGACTCGCGGAGGGGAGAGGGTTGTGGGAGGAAGACCAAATAAGGGGTGTGGGAACAGGGGAGGGGTGTCAGGGAACAAAAGACGAATGTAAGGGATGGGGGTGGCCAGCGGGGATTTTGGATTGGTTTGTTTTGTATTCTTATTGTTAAATGCTGGTATACAAAGAAACGCCCTTTTCAAAGAATTTGTCTAAGAAGTTTCCACCAAAAAAATAACAGAAAAGAATAAGAAGCACAATTCAAAAGAACAAAAGCAAATTCCTTGACTCAGACCAAGGAAATCCCAGCCAATACAAAAGTACTAATAATCGACAACGATTGAGATCAGCCTGCACAATCACAAGCCTACATTTAGGAGCAGCTGAGTCTTATAAGGAGAACGGTCTTGCAGCTTACCAAAATGCTTTCACTACTAGACCAATCATGATGGTTTTTATGATAATGACCTATATGAGTCTACGGCAAATTGACAACTGTCATACAATATCCACACGATTCCAGAGGGGATGAACATCAATATCCCTTTTTTGGGTCTGCACCTACCCCTCACAATCTTATCTTTTTACATTCTTCAAGCCTCCTGATGGAGGCCTCGGGTCTGAGGTCTGCGATACTGTGTATTACATGGCCAAACCGTCTTAAGTGATTCTCCCTCGTTTAATCACTATTTTCGTATTACATGGCCAAACCATCTTAAGTGACTCTCCCTCATTTTATCACTATTTTGAGGCTTCCGAATATGAAACAGAAAGTAAATTGACTCAATTTCGTCTACGCTTCTTATTTGTGAAGTTGCAGTCTCTCTATATTTCTAAAACAAGCACAGAAGGACAACTCTAACTAAGTACATCCAAATCCCCTAATCCGCCATATATATAGGCACCGTTGTACTATGGTATTCTTACTGTAATAGATATAATATACTTAATAAGAGTTTACAATCAACATGTCAAGAAGTAAGACACTAGGAACTTAGTGATACAACCATAAAAATAGAATAGGCAAGAGGGCTAAACAGATCAACTTACTTGTTTTATGTGCATTGAGATAAATAAGTGCTCTGTAGTTGAAATCATCACTCCAGCAGCAAGAGACCTCAATTCCATGCTCAAACCCAGCTTATCGCTACAGTGATATGACACTAATTCTAAGGCATTTGAAGATCAACCTCTGTTTCTTTAAAGCAATAGACAATGGAATTAAGTACACCAAAAAAAAAAAAAGCAATGCACAATTGGACATGTAGAAAGATGACACCAAAGGTAGTGACACACTGACACCCATACAAAACAAAGAGCTAAATTACTAACATCTTAAGTGTAAGATGATATAATGACGTACTTCATTATTGATGTAAACGGTTACATATATGTCTCTCAGCCTCATTTACTGCAACCCAATCAGACCATCGCCACCACAACCATCCAAACACCACAGCCACAACCACAATTCTCACCGTAAACTTCCTAAACACCACAGCAGGTTGGCTACAGACAGCCTCACGGGCAAACAAGAAAAGTATGCAAAAAACTTGTACGTAAGCAACAGTTTATGCAATTGCAGAAAAACCAGCAGACACACATCCAGAACAATAGCATTTAAATCCACAAGCAACTTATGCAGCCCCTTACATCCAGAAGCAGCTAATTAGATATCGATACTCTTACTAAAAGAAGCTTGCCAATAGAAGTTGCTTCAGCTAGCCAATATCTTGAACAACCAAGGGGTAACTTGCTAACATATCAAATAGCAAATACCCACCAATTTAGCTCAAGGCTTTGACTCAATTGTTTTTCACCATATATGGAAATTAACCTGCGAGTAAAGAGGTGTCGCGCATTTCAAGGCCAAACAGTGGGAAAAAAGGTACATTAGGTCAAATCAGGGTTCTGAACTATAGGCCGGCCTGATTCTTTTCCTGCTTCCGCTGGCCAAGTTCTATCCTTTTGGGCTCGAAGAAACGTCGAAAAGACATGTTACAAAGCATAGGTAGTTGGATAGGAAATTGGGTAAACCACCTAAGGAATACTGCAATTTGCAAATATCATCTAAAAGTGAGGTAAATTAAATTTTCCATAAACATTGATTCAAATTCTTCATATACTAAACTGCTACTTTAAGTTTTAGCATAGTCGGATAGATGAGAACTGAGAAGTAACCATAATTCTACAGGAGAGCAGAAAAACTAATCATCTCAACAAAGTTGCCTGTATAGCCAATTAGCCACATATGAACATCTTACCTAAGTACCTAACTGATGGTTATAAAAAGTAGAAGTTGTATTTCCTCAAAAACAAGAAGCTGCATGATTTACGAGAGAACAATCCCTAAGAACTCATTCACATGACTTCTGAGTTGACAATACCTATGAAATCACTCACCACCAGCGCCCAACTCAACTTGCAACGCGAAGATATAAGGGGAGGGCGTTAACATTTGGTTTGTTTTTTCTAGTCTTTCTCCTCACGCATTCTTAATAAAGTTACTGCCAGATGCAAAATGCTTTACCTTCATTCTCCAAACATCCCTTCCTTCCGGTTACCAATATCTAAGGATTTCAACCATGTGGTTACTCCAACCGATCACCACTACCTTTGTCCATTAACGCACCATGTCTCTTAACCTCATCCAACCCGATATTGCCAATCATGTGTCCACCCCTTGACATTTCAGAAAAGCTACATGACTTATTGGAACAATCTACACTCAGCAACATCAGACATCAGACATCAGACATCAGACATCAAACAGTGTCTCGTCCCAGCCTATGGCAAGGAAAAGAGTGCCAAATGTACGCAGCGCTTATACACAATAGCAAATATCTCTTTCTCGATACAATCAATTTTAAAAATTGGGTTGAGAGTTGCATCAATTTAGCACAAAGACTATACACAATACCAACAATAAACGTATGATTGTATGTTAGCTTTACGGAATCCCACTTGGGGATTGTTGATGGAAGCAATGATGGTGACATCAAAAAAATGGAAGAAATGATTGCGGATGAGATGGTGGAAGGTGGATGGGAGTATTGGACATGGGATGGAAGTTGATCTCGCTGGCCTGTGGGTTTTAATGCACCTCGCAACATTTTTCTAACTAAACTAACCAACTAACCATGCCCTGAATCCTACAACCAAACACAATCTAATGGCCTTGTATTTGAACATACTAAATTTAAACTTGCCAAAAACGAACCACACAACTGTTCATCACGCCAGAGTACACCAAACATGATTTACATGGCCAAAAACACTTACCACTAACGCAAGTTGTCTTAATCACATCATTCTCGCCACAAGATCAGCAAGATACATCAGTCAAAATTAAACTCACTTAATCCTGAAGAATGGCCATATTTCATAGAATGATCCAAAAATACTTCTTGCTTACTAAATTTCCAAATTTCAGACTTTCGTACAATCAAATCTCTCAGCTACTGCTTAATTTAGAGGCAACAGTCCTACAAAAAACAAAAATTCACAAGCATGCCTAAAGATATTAAAAATAATAATATTTGACTTACGAGTTACGACCCTCCCTTCATCCCCTACCAAAGATCGGCCATTTCACGAAGAAGGGCCTGACCAATGCCAAGTTACCTATGCCAAACTCTAAAATGCACACTACAAAAGCTCTCGACTGGATAGACCGTTCAATCAAAATAATTAGTTTGCTAATTCCGCAAAAAGGAAGGGCAAACAAAAGAATCCTGAAACTCATATAACATTGACCATTCCAATTTCCACCTAAACCATACTTTTTTCACCAAAATTGCAGATTTTACGGCATTCAGTAACAATTGTTGTCCCGGTGAATTGTTGTCCTTTCATTTTAGCACAAAAACCAAGGAAAGAGTAGGCGACTATTTGTGGTTTTACTCGGTGGATGACAAGTGGACAATAGTTCTATTGGGTGAACAAATTGTTCACAGAATACATTCTTAATATAGAAAGTAGAACAATTGACTGTGTCACCCTACAAAAAGAATAGGACAACAATTGACCGGAATGAAGGGAGTATCTGACAAAAAACCTCTACTAATTACTGACATGTTAAATTTCGTGCGTAGCCCAGCCTGGGTTATCCACGAAAGTAGCAGAGAGTCCACTTCATAAGACTAAGGATATACTAGACAACTGCAACTGCAAAAATATTTCGCTATAAGAAACATGACAAAGTTTGAGAGTACAGTTTACGGAATGTAAAGATAAATTAACAAACGGAACAACATTTCCATGAAGCAAGCTAAAAAGTTCATTTGATCAACTTATACGAACAAGTGTAGGAAAATGTGTACCTTGAATTTGCTTGTTTTAATATAGCCGCCATTGATGTCGTCGAAGCATACCTTCGTCGGAGTAGTAAGAGTTTGCACACTGCCACGGTGGCGCCGGATGCCTGATGCCGGATGGTGCTATTATTATTAAGGGCGGAATTATAAATATATTTTTAAAACTTAAAATGGTGTTCTTGTCGAATCGGGTTTTGCGGTTGTGTTATATGAGACGAGACATCTTATGAGTATCTCCAGGCTCGAGCTTGGCTGCGTCTAAACTCGATAAATACTTTGTTAATTTAATGAGTCAAGTCGAGTTATTGAGTTAGCACTGCCTCGATTGGAAAAACTCGCAAGTGGCAACACCTTGTGTGATAAAATACGAGTAAGATCTTACTCTAATTATGAAGAAAATTATCATGATTATGTCTTTGTATAATCATATCAAATGTTCTTTTTTATTTGCTTATTATTATATTGTGTAAAGAAAAAATCGATGTGCAACAAACAAAAAGCTCAAGTTTTTAAATCTCGAGTGAACTCAAGATCGGCTCGAGCTCAAGTTTTATTTCTTGAGCACAAGTTGAGCAAGGCCAAGTTTTTGCTAGAATCGAATCGCTATTAGTTACCACCCCCTATCCGGAACAAACAAAAACTATTTTTTTTTGTGAAAATATAAAAAATAAAATTTCAAGTTATACTTGTAATAAAAAAAAATACCGCTTTGGTTTGTTTAAAATTTTAGTGTCCATGACAGGATCGTGATTTACAAATATGAGATTTGGAGTAAACGCGTTATTGATAATGGTGTGTTTGCTGTTAGTAAGGGACATACCCAAAATAATGATTTGGCCCGATAACACGCCACTAGCCCAACTCGAAGTTAGAGGGTTCGGGTTGAGACATTTTTGCCTATTTAAGTAATTGGGTCGACACAAACACGGCATGAAAGTTAAATATGTTGGGTTAGGACTTAGGGTTGAGGTTTTACAACGCGAAGCCGACACAAATAAGTCATTTAATCTAAATGGATTGAAATCAAGATGGCTGGACTTGCTAACTGATAGGTTATCGCACACCTAATCAAAGATAAATACCCTAGACACAAATGAATGTAGCAATAGGGGTCGAACACAAGGAGACGGGAGTTGCTATACAAGTGGTTATGGGGTGAACTCTATCAAAGTCGATTATCGATTGGTTTGGTTGGGTTTATGAAACAACAATAATAATAAAGGAAGAGTCTAGGGAGGTCGGTACACACATGCAAATTATGTAAATGTTCAAGTCAAACTAGAAAATTGATAATAACGATAATTGTTTAGGCTAAGACCACCCACCTATCGATATTAGTGTCAGCCATAGATCGGGTCCTAACGAACTCTCGCTATGGCTAGGTCGATCTACTAACACATACTTAGCCCTGTTCTTTTGGACTTAATTTCAGTTCCTATCAGTTCAGTTCAGTTTCATTAAGTTCAGCTCAGTTCAGTTCAGCTCTATTAAGTTCAGTTCAGTTCAGTTCAGCTCTATTAAGTTCAGTTCAGTTCAGCTCTATTAAGTTCAGTTCAGTTCAGTTCAATTCAGTTCAGATTACTTTTATTTCAACATTATTATGATTATTATTCTTATCATTGTTATTATTATGTTAATTCATTTAATATTGTTATTATTATTATATTTATATTTTTAAAAATTTATTTTATTACTATTAAATCACCGTTATAATTATTCTTTATATCATTATATTTATGTTTAATATATTTATTTATTCTTATATTATTACGATTAATGGAAATATTAGTATTATTAATATTTATTAATATTGTATTTTATATTTTATTGATATATTCATTATTACGAATATTGTTAGAAAAATATTTATTATTATTATTATTAATAATATTAATATTATTATTAATAATAGTAATAATTATTATTATTATTATTATTATTATTATAATGTATTAATATATTATTATTAGACCTATTATTATTATTAATAATTATATTTACTTTATTACTATTTATATTATTTATATTTTTTTTAGTTACTATTGTTAGTATATTTATTACTATATTATATTGTTATTAATAATGTTATCATTTATATTAGTATTTTATTATTATAATATTTATTCTTATATTATTGTTTTATTTTTTTATACATCTGATTAGATTATTATTAAATAATATTAATATAATATTATTATTAATAATGATTTATATTATTATAATATTAATTATTATTATTATTATTACTATAAATTATAAATTATATTTTATATTTATTTTTTTTTTGCAAGAAATTCATGATCCTTTCATTCCTCCATCTTGGGCAAGAAAAAGAAACAAAAAAATACAAGAGATCATACAAGATAATAGCCTCTAAGACAAAGTAAAAAAACTAAGTCCTATTGAGATTGTTCACTATAAGATCATAGTGAATAGACTTGGCCTTGCTAAGCATTCTAATACTAACATCCATCTTCAACTTATGTAGAACATGACTATATGAACTCTCAAAACCATGAAAAACTCTGATATTTCTTTCAGCCCAAATGTGATAAACCGCAGCAGCCATACTACTACAATACCAGGCATTTCTCCAGTGTCTTTTGTTCCTTCTAAGTGAGGACTAAGATAGCTCCTGCACATAATCAGTGCTCCCCTCAGTATGCCCAATCCAATGTAGCATTCCCTCCCATATGTTCTGTGCATAAGGACACTCAAAAAACAGATGTTGATGAGATTCACAACCACCCTTACATAGGACACATCTATTGACAAAATAGAAACCTTTGCCTATAAGATTATCCACGGTTGCAAGCTTAGCTTGAGCAGCTAAGAAAGCAATGATGCCATGATTAGGGATGATACTCTGATGCTGAAGACCCCTAGCCCAAAACAGGCTGCTCCTTGGAGTCCTAAAGCAATCATAGGCAGCAGCAGTGGTGAACCTGCTTTTGATGATCCAGGAATTTATTAAAATAAGAGCATTCTCCTTTGAACCAGTCCTGCAAAGTATCTCATTCTTAATATGTATTATACTCTTGAAACTATCAGCATGAAAAGGCTTAAGATCCATATCCCAGAAGCTAATACCCTGGCAATTGTAGGCTTTGTTCCATTCATACCAAATCCCTTGACACTCCACACTGAGGAGCCAAATCCATTTGGCCAACAGAGCTTTGTTCCAGGAAAGTAATTCCTTAATGTTGAAGCCTCCTTCCATCCATGGTGCACAAATTAAATACTAGCCCAGCTCTTGTGAGACCATTTCCTCTGCCCTTCTCTGATACCCCAAAAGAAGTTCTTTGCCATTTTATTAAGCTTCCTTATAATGACTTTTGGGAGCAGGTCAATAGCACACCAAAAAGATTCAACCCCAAAAACAACAGAGTTTAACAACTGAGCTTTGCCAGCAAAAGACAAGAAAGTTGTAGCCCAATGTTGAATATTATATTTTATATTATTGTTTATATTATTATATTATTATATTATACTTATCATATTTATTTTTTAGTTACTTAATTTTATTTATTTATTACTATAATTAATAATGTTATTATTCATATTAATATTATATTTTTTTATTATATTACTATAATATTTTTTTTTATCTTATTTTATTATTATTATTAGATTATATTAATATAATATTATTATTACTAATGATTAATAGTAGTAATAATAATAATATTGTTATCTTTTTATTATTTCAGTTCAGTTCAGTTCAGTTCAGTTCAGCTCCATTAAGTTCAGTTCAGTTCAGTTCCATTAAGTTTAGTTTAGTTCAGTTCAGTTCAGCTCCATTAAGTTCAGTTCAGTTCAGTTCAGCTCCATTAAGTTCAGTTCAGTTAAGACAAATTCAGTCCAAAATAACAAAGCCTTAGGCTCTGTTCTTTCTGACTTTTTAGAGCTGAACTACACTGAACTGAACTTAATAGAGCTGAACTGAACTGAGATGAACTGAACTGAATGGAGCTGAACTGAACTGAACTGAACTGAATGGAGCTCAACTGAACTGAACTTAATAAAACTGAACTGAAATCAGCTTATTGGAGCTGAACTGAGCTGAAAAATAATAATAATAATAATAATAATAATAATAATAATAATAATAATAATAATAATATTTTGTATTTATCGGAGAGAGAGAGAGGAGTGTTAAGGCGATTAGCGATTGATTAGGGCACGAGTTGGTTGCTGCTGCCATCGTCTGCCACCACGCCAGCCACCATACTACCCATATCGGCCACCCAGACCTCTCGTCGCCGGCCGGTGTGAGTTTGTTTGTGGTTCTTACTGCGGTTGTGGTGTTTTACGAGCGTCGGCGGCGGTGTTTTCTGGCTTACTCCGTATCCTGCCTGTGTGTGGGTTGTTTGTGGGGTGTACCTGTGTGTCGGAGTGTCGTCGTCGGTGGCTGGACAGGTTTTGTGCCGCTGCATTTAGGGTTTGTTATTTTTTTTTTTTTTTTTGTGTTGAGCGTTTTTTTTAAAGGGCTGCCACTAAAGGCTGGTGGTGGCGTGACCCCTCTTTTGACCACCATTCCGGCAACCGCCTAGCGACTTTTGGTTGTGGAGTTGCTGGTGGTGGTGCGGTGCGAGAGTTGTTTGAATCCTGTTGCCAGTGCATTCGTGTTTCGGTTGCTGTGTCGCGGTTAGCATCGCCATTGGTGCCGCGGCTTGCATCGCTATGGCTGGAGTGGTTAGCCGCCTTGTGTCAGCCTGTGTGGTGGTTGCAGGTTAGCCATCGTTGTCTTGGACGACGTGCGGCCGCTTGGTGTGTTTGTATTTTAGGGTTTTGTTTGTTTCTTTTTGGATGTTTGTTGCCATGCACATGCACGTGCCCTAGCATGTGCTTTGGTGGTTGGCTCTTGTTGTTGCTTGTTTCTTACCATGCCTATTTTAGTACGTTTTCATTGTCCCTTTTCGTGTCTTCATGGGTGCCCGGATGGTAATGGTACGGGCCTCACTAAGGCTGCTTGGCAGAAACATTTTCAGGATCGTCATTGTCATGATGGTGCTATAGGGCTTACACGTCAAACTCTTTCTGATAGTCTGACTGTTTTCTCTAATGCCGAGCTTACTTTGAAGCGGATGGGGCTTTGGTTGTGTGGGGAGTGTTTTAAAACCCATACATTTCGCTCTAGGTGTCGGCATAGTCGGGGTGATATTGTTGGGCCTCCGGATTGTGGTGATGACACCGTTAGCTTCATTATTCATGGTATCCTGAGACCTACGGCTCCGCCTCCCTCGGGTCTGTCATCTGATGATGGGGTTGAGTTTGCTCAGTGGTCTATATCTTCACTTGATCGTTTATTTTATTTGGGTCTTCGCACCGTGAAGTCTATTCCTCCTAAGTGTCGCCTTGGGTTTGCTCGGGTTTTAAAGGGGGTCTTGGATGATGTGGCTGACTCTCCTGGTGACCTCTCCTGCTGGGTTCGTTTGCTTGTGTTGCCTCTTTATCTGCTTAAGACCTTCGCTCCTAGGAGTAATCTTGAGTGTAGGACTGCTGTTAGGCGACAGCGTCAGGAAGAGAGTATTGCCAGGTCTATTCTTGCTTGGGGGGTACCTGGAGGGGGTTTGCAGCTTTTGCAGGAGTGTTTGGCTGAGGTTCCTCCTTCGTTTCTTGTAGAGGAGGACCTGGATTTGAGTGTGCTTAACCTCCGCCAATGTCGGCGGAAGATTTGTGATGGCCACTATTCTGCAGCTGTTAGGGTGCTTTCTTCCTCTGGTGTCGCCCCCTACTCTGATGCCACTCTTGAGGCTTTGCGAGAGAAGCACCCGGTCGCCCCATCTCCTTCCTTGCCTCCTTTGCCTGTGGATCATCATTCTCTTATTGCCTCTTCGGTTGTGGTTTTGGATATGATTCGTAGTTTCCCTCGTGGCACTTCTTGCGGGAGGGATGGGTTTCGTGCCCAACACCTTATGGACTGCTTGGGTGGCGCTGCTGTGGCTATCTCTGATGATCTTATCGCTTCTATTGCTAGGGTGGTCAATCTTTTTCTTGAGGGCAGATGTCCACTAGCTCTTGGTGAGTACATTGCCAGCGCTCCGCTCACGCCGCTTGTTAAACCTGGTGGCGGTGTTCGTCCTATTGCTGTTGGTACCGTCTGGAGACGTCTTGTTTCTAAGGTAGGTGTTTGTTTGGTTGGTCCTTCTTTGTGTTCTTATTTTGATGGTCTTCAGTTTGGGGTTGGGGTGTCCGGTGGAGGAGAGGCTGTCTTGCATGCCTTGAATCGGTTCATTGAGGCTCGTGGTGGGGATGTGGGGCTTTCTATGTTGCTGGTTGATTTCCAGAATGCTTTCAACCTTGTTGATCGTGTCACCATGCTTCTGGAAGTTCGTCGTCGTTGCCCGATTCTTTTCCGTTGGGTGGAGTTCTGTTACTCTAGTCCCGCCCGTCTTTTTTATGGGGAACATTGTCTGTGGTCTTGTCAGGGACTCCAGCAGGGTGATCCTTTGGGCCCCTTGCTTTTCGCTTTGGTTTTGCATCCCTTGGTGTGCAAGATACGAGACTCTTTTGATTTGAGTATGCAGGCTTGGTACTTAGATGATGACACCATTGTAGGGGATACTTTGGAGGTTGGGAAGGTTTTAGATTTGATTATGGCAGATGTCCCTCAGTTTGGTCTCCATCTTAATGTCGCTAAGAATGAGGTTTTTTGGCCTACTGAGGATCCCCGGAATCGTTTTCCTGGTGTTTCCCTCCTTCCATTGCCCGGCCTTTGCGTGGTGTTTCTGTTTTGGGTGGGCCTGTCAGTACTTGCTCTAGTTTTGGTAGTGAGCTTGTGGTGAAGAGAGTGACTAAGACCATCGGGCTTATGGATTTAGTTGCTAGGATTGAGGACCCGCAATGTGAGTTGCTTCTGCTTAGAGCTTGTACGGGTATATCTAAGCTCTACTTTACCCTCCGTACCTGTTCGCCGAGAGTTTTTGGGTCTGTCCATCTTCGCTTTGATGCAGCACTTCGTTCTAGCTTGGAACGCATTGTCACCGCGTCCGGACCTGGTTTTGGGGATTGGCAGTGGCGCCTTGCCACTTTCCCTTTTCATCTTGGTGGGCTCAGTGTTTATGCTGCCGGGGATGTTTTGCATTATGCTTTTTTGGCGTCCCGTTTGCAGTCTGCCGATTTGCAGGCTAAGCTTCTGCGGCCTTCTGGTATTGTGGACGCTGGTCCTACTTTCGATGATGCCTTGCGGGTGTTCTCTGAGACTACAGGTTCTGCCTTTTTACGTGATCCTAGTGAAATCGCTGCCCCCAAACTTATGAAGAAACTGGCAGATATATATTTTGCGAGGATTGCTGCTACTGCAGAATCTGTTTTCTCTTTGACACCGCGCCAGCTTGCGTTATGGAAGTCTCAGCAGGGTACCCACTCCTCTGATTGGTTGCGTGCGGTCCCTATCTCTGGGTTGGGTCAGGCTATGAACGGTAGGATTTATCGTAGTGTGCTTGGGTATCGACTGGGTATTCCGTTACTCGTGGTATCTAGGCCTTGTCCTGCCTGCTCTCGGGTTTTTACTGATGATATTTATGGGGACCATGATGTTTCTTGTACTGGTACGGTGGGGGTTAAGCATCGGCATAACCTCGTTCGTGACACCTTATTTGACATATGCTATATGTCTGGTATTTCTACGGGCAAGGAGGTTGATATCGGTTTGGTTGACGGGCATTGTGGATCTCTTCGACCTGCGGATTTGCTACTTTATTCGTGGGATAGAGGGCGTGATGTGTGTGTTGATTTGACAGGGTCTTCCCCCTTGACTCAGACTGGGATGTCTGATTTTGTGCCGGGACGGGTTGTTGCTGATGCTGCTCAGCGCAAATGTACTAAGTATAGGGATTTATGCGCGACTGCTGGCTATGGTTTCCTACCCTTCTCTTTCTCTTCGCTTGGGGAGCTGGGCTCGGATGCTGTTGACTTGCTTAAGCGGATCCAGAAATTCTCGGTATCTCAGGATGCTGGGGCTCGGGTGGCCGCTTATATCTTTACTAGGCTTACTTTCTCTATAGCTAAGGGGGTGGGGGCCCAGATTGTCTCTCGGCTCCCTACCAACTTCTTGTAAACTTTACTTTTTATTTTAATGAAAGTTGCGCGCATATTATAATAAAAAAATAAATAAATAATTATAATAATAATAATAATAATAATAATAATAATAATAATAATAATAATAATAATAATAATAATAATAATAATAATCATAATAATAATAATAATAATAATAATAAGGATTATTTCATGAGAATAATCCAACCTATTACTACCCTTCTTATATTACTCTATTCTTTAAGTTATTCCAATTTAATCCCTCCTATACCACCCACCTTCCCCGAACACATTATTAAGAAGGGCAACCTGTACAACAGGTCACCTTATATTTTTAATGGTTAAAAAATATCAAAGGTGCGTTGAACACACCGATCACCACCACTAATTCATCAACAACCATCACTCCTCCACCCTCCTCAACGCATTAACCATCGCCAATGTACCACCCTCCTTCTCCGATCCATTTGTAGGCGACTAGCATCGCCTATATTCTGATCCATGGTAGTGACAGAAATCCTCTGTCCCCCACTGCCCTTAACTAACCTTTGGTATCACTACTTACTGGCCTTCATCTTCATCAACCATCATCACCAAAGCCTACCCTTAGAGAACACTCATCATATTCACTTACAACCAAGAGAAACCCACAAAAAAAAGTTGGACACAAAAAACATTTGAAAATCAAAAATTGAAGATAAAACCTCAAATTTCCATCTGTTAATACATACAGAAACCTATACATATTACCAAAATAATTAAAGATTCTAAACATAAATTACTTTTAATTAATCAAAATTGGAAGTTAACTCTTTAAATTAAATTGACCACCAAGAATTCCAGTTCCACACGTCCAAAACCACATGAAAAAAACCCAAAATAATAGCCCAACTTTAGAACACCGAGACGGTTGCCGGCGAGGAGGAAGACCTTGTGGAATGATAGATATGACGATGGTGTCGTTAGTACATGTAGTAATGGTGTTTGGTTGTCAAAATAGGTCAAAGAAAGTGGGACTGGTGAATGGTTTACTTCGTATATTGATGGTCAAGCAAGGTACATGGTGATGTTGTATGGCTTGGTTGTCAGAGAAGACGGATTGGTCAACCAGAAGAAGAAAAAGATGGGTGACACAGCAAAGAAGAAGGAGAAGAGGAAAGAGAACGGAGAAGATGATTGAAGAAAGTGAAGATGGTGATGGTGCATAAAATGGAAGGAAACAACACAAATAAGACATAAATAAAGAGGGTGACCTAATGTAACCGGTAATAATTTAGGCAAGTCTGTTCTTGGAAGTAGGGTGGTATAGGAGGGATTAAATTAGGATAATTTAAAGGATAGAGTAATATAAGAAGGGCACTAATAGGCTGGATTATTCTCATGAAATAATCCTAATAATAATAATAATAATAATAATAATAATAATAATAATAATAATAATAATAATAATAATAATAATAATAATAATAATAATAATAATAATAATAATAATAATAATAATAATAATAATAATAATAATAGATAGCAGCATGGAACATTAGAGGCTTTAATGATAGCCTTAAGCATGTGGAGGTTAGGAATTTTCTACATGTTAATAAAGTGGATATTTTTGGGCTTGTGGAAACTCATGTTAAGATTCACAAGGAAAGTAGTATTATGAATAAATTTTCTAATGTCGTTCTCCATGAGCAGTTGATTCACTGTGATGCTTATTTTAAAGCTACTAATGTGAAGTCTCTGTTACTGTGGTCTATGGTATGAATGATGCTTCTGATAGATCTAGACTACTGTGGGATGCTTTGCTTGCCCTCTCTACTTCTGTTTCTCCTTGGGTTGTTCTTGGTGATTTCAATGTGGTTAGGAACTTAGCTGAAAGGAATGGTCCTAACCCCCCTTCTCTCAGTGCAATTTTTGAATTTAATTCTTGTTTGACTCAGTGTTTCTTAGATGATATGCATAGCATAGGGTCTGAATTCACTTGGTCTAATAAACAAGGTTCCGAGACTAGGACCTGGGCAAGACTGGATAGAGTCTTGGTTAACCCAGCTTGGTTATCTATTTGGCCTTCTTCTTATGCTGCTTGTCTGCCCCCTAGTATTTCTGATCACTCCCCTCTGCTGGTTAACCTGGCTGATAAGATTCTTGCTCAGAAGAGATTTAGTTTTCTTAATGTTTGGATTGGTTATCCTGATTAGTCAGAGTTGTCTGCAGAGCAATTTATTTGATCCTCATCTCATTGAACAGGAGAAAATTTTAACTGGTAAGTATAAGGAGCTTAGTAGGTTGGAGATTGATATGCTTTTTCAAAGAGCCAAAGTCACCAATATTAGGAAAGGGGATTGTTCTTCTAGCTATTTCTTCTCTAAAATAGCTAAAAGAAAGCACTAAAGCACTATTGGGGTTATTAAGGATAAAGATGGTAATGACAGATATGGGATAGATGAGGTTAACTTGGCTTTTGTGGACTACTATACTGATTTGTTGGGCAGGAAAGCTGATGTTGTTCCTATTGCTGAGGCTGTGTTTCAGGAAGGTCCTTGTGTATCTGATGAAGATGGAGCTTTACTTGATGCTCCAATTACTAGGCTCGAGATTAAGAAAGCTTTATTTAGTATTGGCTCTAATAAGAGTCCTGGTCAAGATGGATTCTCTTCTGAGTTTTTCAAAACAGCTTGGGAAACTATAAGTGAGCAATTTTGTGCTGCTATTGAGGAATATTTCAGGAAGGGGAGAATGATGAGGAAGGTAAATGTAACCCTCCTTGCATTGGTTCCTAAAAAAGCTGTTTCTAACACTGTCCAAGACTATAGGCCCATAGCTTGTTGTTCTGTTATTTATAAGACTATTAGCAAGATCTTGACTAATAGGTTGAAGGGAGTTCTTCTTGGCATTGTGGGAAATGAACAGGCTGCTTTTATTAAAGATAGAAATATCTTTGAAAACATCATGCTGTGTCAAAACCTCATCAAGAACTATAATCAAGGTGGTGTCACTCCTAGATGCTTAATCAAAGTTGACATAAGAAAGGCTTTTGATTCTATTCAATGGGATTTTACAGAGAATATGCTTACTGGTTTGAAATTTCCTGAGAGATTTGCTAGCTGGGTTCTAGGCTACATTACTTCCCCTTGGTTTTCTTTGAAGATCAATGGGCACATTTGTGGGTTTTTTCCAGGTAAAGCTGGGGTAAGACAGGGGGACCCTATATCACCCTATATTTTTGTTTTGGGCATGGAAATCCTCTCTAGGCATTTAAGGAAGATTCACCTTCTCCATCAGGTTTCTTTTCATCCTAAATGTGCTAAGTTGAGACTAAATCATTTGATTTTTGCTGATGATCTCATGATTTTTGTGAGAGGATATGTTCCATCTGTTGCTGCTGCAGCTAATAGTTTAAATGACTTTGCTCTTTGTTCTGGATTGGTTGCTAATCCTTCAAAGACTAGTATTTACTATGGAGGGGTTAAAAGTGCTGTTAAAGAGCAGATTAATTCTTTAACTGGCTACACTGAAGATGTCTTTCCCTTTCGTTATCTGGGTATCACCCTGAATCCTGGGCGCTTATCTTCTAGCATGTTTCATATCATGATGGCTAAAATTCAGAGTGTTATCCATCACTGGTCAGGTACTTTTCTGTCTTATGCTGGAAAATTACAACTTATTAACTCTGTTGTTTTTGGTCTGGAAAATTATTGGTGCTCTGTGCTGCTTTTGCCTAAATATGTTATTAATATGGTTAATAAGCTTTGCAAGGATTACTATTGGGGGATTCCTTCAGGTAAGAGAAAGATGGTTTTCAAAAGTTGGTCCTCTATTTGTACACCTTGGCAAAATGGAGGGTTTAATGTGAAGGAGCTATTGAGCTGGAATAGGGCTCTAATGAGTAAATGGGTTTGGTATCTCACTCTTGGTAGGGAGGGTCTTTGGGATAGGTGGTCAAGTAACTATAATTTGTATGGTCATTCTATTTGGACTGCAAAGAGTAAGCCCCATCATGCTGAAAGTTGGAAGGACATTATCAAGGTAAAAGACCATATTCTTGCTATTTCAGGATCTCAGACTAATGCTACTGCTATGCTTCTTTCCTGTGTTCAGAATGGTGTGTTTAAAGTTGGGAGAGCTTACAAGATTTTTCAGCCTCAAACCACTGTGCTTGGCTGGACTAGGTCACTTAAATATTTTCTTATTTTGCCTAAGCATAGGATTTGTGTTATACAGGTTGTTCAACATCAACTCCCTACCACAGACAAGATCATTGCTCGAGGCTATTCCTTAGTCAATTGGTGTTGTCTATGTCAGGGAGCTATGGAGACACATAGACATCTTTTTTTCAGGTGTTCATTTTCTCAGCACATTAGGAAGGCTATGCTACTGTGGCAGAGGGTTTCTGGTTCTACCTCTGATATTGATTTAAAGAATGGGTTGCACAAGTTATCAAGGCGTCCTCGGTGTAGTTGGAAGCAAGCATTGGCATGTTGTTGTCTAGCGGGTATGGTTTATGCTATATGGGAGGAGCGAAACAACAGAATTTTTGGAAGTCATCCTACTCCACCAGAACATGTTGCTAATAGGCTACAACATATTTTGAAGATTAGACTCCAAAGTTGTAATATTTTTCCCTTACAAAATTGGATCAACGTAACTCATTAGTTTAGTTGCTTGTTTTCTTTATTGGTCTTTGGTGGATCTTGTTTGTAAGAAATTTCTCATTTTTTCCCTTTATGGATGAATATAATGAGTATACTTTTCTTGCAAAAAAAAAAAAAAAAAAAAAAAAATTTTTATAATAATAATAATAATAATTTTATCCAGATATTTGAGAAACTTAAAAGAGAAACCTCATGTCTCCCTTCATCCCAATTGTGTCCAGACTAATCTGACCCATATGGTTTTTGCAGATGATCTTATGATCTTCACCAGGGGGGACACCCCTTCTGTTACCACTGTGGTCAACATTCTTCAGGATTTTGGTGACTGGTCTGGTTTAATTGCTAATAAGGATAAGACTAGTATATACTTTGGTGGGGTTTCTTCCATCATTAAGTCTGAAATTCTTTCTAGCACTGGCTTTAAAACTGGCCTCTTCCCTTTCAGATATCTAGGGGTTCCCCTACATGCTTCCTCTCTCAATCAAAATAAGTATAGCACTCTAATCAGAAAGATCCAGAGTACAGTTCTTCATTGGTCTACTAGGTAACTATCCTATGCTGGGAAGGTTCAACTTTTAAATTCTGTCATCTTTGGGATGGAAAACTTTTGGTGTGCCAGCTTCTTGCTTCCTCAGGGTGTCATTAAGGCTATTAATAGGATCTGTAAGGATTTCTTCTGGTCTGCTGAAGGCAAGCATCAAACCTATAAGAGCTGGGTTAGCATTTGTACGCCTTGCTCTGAAGGAGGGTTTGGTTTAAAGGAGCTTCTAGCTTGGAACAAAGCTCTGATGCTTAGATGGGTCTAGCTCATTGAGCAAGAAAAAAGGGGGGCCTGGCTCAACTAGCTAAATAGTTACTACATAAGGCAGTAGGATTTATGGACTATGGACATTAAGGAAAGATACTCTGAGAGCTTCAAAGGCGTTTTGAGGGTTAGAGACCACTGTATTCAACTCACTGGGGGTGTGATGGCTGCTAAACACTTCATTGCTCAATGTG
This sequence comes from Heliosperma pusillum, assembly GCA_022085475.1. NCBI lineage: Eukaryota > Viridiplantae > Streptophyta > Magnoliopsida > Caryophyllales > Caryophyllaceae > Heliosperma > Heliosperma pusillum. Next base: position 3,138 of record JAIUZE010073326.1, on the reverse strand, counting down.
GCTCGCAGGGAAAATTCTGTGCTAGCAAGGCTTATGATCTGTTTAGACCCCATCATGACACTCTTATCTGGACTAAGTCTCTTTGTCCTGCCCTTCCTAGGCATAGAATCATCTCTACTTTGGCTGCTCAAGGGAAACTGGCTACTATAAATAACATTCAGAAGAGAGGTTTGCAGCTAGCTAACAGATGCAGTCTTTTTCATGCAGCCGGTGAGAGTCATGGGCATCTCTTCTTTACATGTTCCTACTCTGCCATGGTCTGGCAGAGCATCCTCTCTTGGATGGATATCAGGAGGAGAGGGCTTGGTTTGATTGCAGAGCTATACTGGATTCATAATAGGAGAAGAAGGAAGCATTATTGGCATAGCGTCTGGCTCAGATGTAGTATTGCAGCTACTGTATACTACATATGGTGGGAGATGAATGCTCGGGTATTCTCTAGGCATCATAGACCAGTGAAATGTCTTGTTCGACAAATTCAGTTAGTTGTTAGTATTAGAATTTTAGCTATTACTAAGGATATTGTATATAATGAGATTATAGATAATCTCAATAGTTAATAGAGTCATTCGTTTAACTCATAGGGGATATTATTGTAAGAACTTTGTATTCTTTTTTTTCCTTGAGGATTAATAAGAATCTATACTTTTTCTTGCAAAAAATAAAAATAAAAATAAAAAAATAAAATAATAATAATAATAATAATAATAATGATAATAATAATAATAATGATAATAATAATAATAATGATAATAATAATAATGATAAGGATTTGTTAGGCACTGATGTGCCTGCTCATGATCCTCTTCATCCTGCTGTAAAGCATCCAGAATGTGTCAAGATAAGGGAGGGGATAGACCCTCAAATAGCCTTGAAGAGAGGGCTATCCCTTATCCCTCCTCTGAGTCAGTCTCCAATTCTGACTGCAGTCACTGTGCACCATACCTCAGTGGGGACTCTCCCTCCTGACCGAGGTAAATGAAAATTGCTACTTGGAATATAAGAGGGGGTAATGACCCTCTTAAGCAGCAGGAAGTTCTTCATTTCTTAGCTGTTAATAAGGTGGACATCCTTGGACTTCTTGAAACAAGGATAAAAGAAAATAAATGTAAGAATATTATCAAGAACAGGTTTAAAGGTTACAAAGTTATTTGTAATTACTCTCATCATTATAATGGGAGGATTTGGGTTATTTGGAAGCCTGGTACTGTTACCATTAACTGTTTGGTCATCCATGCTCAGTTTGTCCATTGTAGAGTGACTCATCATGCTACTCATACTGTTTTTTTCCTTACCATTGTTTATGCTAGTAATGATGCTAAGGAGAGGCAGGTTCTCTGGGATGCTCTGCTACAACTTAAGTTGTCTGCTGATTGTTGGCTCTTGATGGGAGACTTCAATGTAGTTAGGGATGTCATGGAGAGAATTAGTAATTCTCCCCCACAGTTGGATGATATTTTGGATTTCAATTCTTGTCTCCTTAGGTGCCAACTTGAAGATTTGCAGGGTATTGGCTGTGAATTCACCTGGACTAACAAACAGGATGTTGATACCATTGTTTGGTCTAAACTTGATAGAGCTTTGGTAAATGCTGCTTGGCTGTGACACCCTCAAATTTGCGGAAAGAAAAAAATTTATTTAAATACATAAAAGATAATAAAACATAACGAAGGTGTCATAAAATAAAAAAAGTCATTACAAAACGGAAATAATATTCTACAAAAGAAATATACAAGACGGGAGACATATCTCCCGTATAAATACGGAAATAAAAGAGTGTATAATAATATACAAACTATGAACCGAATATAGGTCCAAGTTAATTACTTCGCTCGCTAGCTCGTCCATGTACCCCAAATATGCAACACCATCTGTTCGACCGCATTAAATATAAACACGAAAGCCACAGTCAGTGGGGAGTAACTCCGAGTCCTCCCAGCCACGAAATGTCGAGTTTAATGAAACATGAATACCATAAAAGCAATGTATATGGAAAATACAAAACCTAAACATATATGATATGCTTTTCATGTTATGAAACAATTAACTAACATATAACCTATCATATGAAAGCTATCATGTGAAACCGATAATAAAATATAACAAGAGGTAGGGAAGCTGGTATGCTAGCTCAGAGGTTACCCTGTAACGTGGCCATGATACACTCAAACCCTAATCAACCCGTAATCATGTGAATCAGTTAACAACCGGTAATCCAAACTCTATCAATCCTAGCCGGCTTGCATCTCACCTTCTAGAACTCATAGAATCATACAAACATGAAAGACCAATACGTCTACAAACAGGCATAAGTTCTTAGAACCGTCAATAGTCGACTTCTGTAACTCGATGCTATACCACAAGGTAGGAAAACATCCTAGTCCTAGACTGATCAGACCTAGCGACAACAGCTATTCCATTCCCCGTCCCATGACATAACCGTACATGAGAAACTCTACTAGGCGGCCCCCTAAGCAGAGATGGCTAGTACTTAAGCTGGCTCCATTCCCAAAATGAAATAGGCAGCCATGCCCCGACTTGGATATAAACCCACCAAGCCGTGACACAAAAGCTATCATCAGGTGAACATATACTCGTTAAAGACAGTAAAGCCTATCAATGTCATGGTCCAAGCTACTCATTTAGAATTAGAATGGTCAAGACGCCATATACCCATAATTCTCTATGGGTACTTAGTCAACACGACACCAACCATATAATCAAACAGTCACGGGAAAAACATCCTATCATGTGACTAATTGCATATAAATCATATTCATATATCATATCGCCTCATATCTACTAAGGCTAATTCATTAATTAAATACAACCTTACTTGAAGACAAATCCCCGACCCGAGTCCCGCGACGGGTCATCAGTCAAAACGTGGCTGACTAGATCTTAGTTTGACCAAACCCGTTTGGTCAAACCGGCTAGAAACAGAGTCTTTTCCACATAGACTTGAACATAAAATCAACATATTCATTACATGTTATTTATTAAAAACTTCTAACATGTGAATTATTAAATCTTACGTAACCCCCCGCTTGACTTAAAGGATATCAAATTAAACTACGATCTTGTATTATAATTTCTAACATGTGAGAAATAATAATTTTATGAAAATACTTTTAATTA